>JAVSIQ010000417.1:0-131267 GCA_038502775.1 Hippodamia convergens
TGTTATTATACGATTTGGAACAGACCATATTCTCCTAGGAAGGTCAAAACCAGGAACTCTGATGAAAGGATCAGTAATAAAATCTTTGTTGAAAAAATTGCATGCATTCTTTCAGATTGTGCTAAAAGATATTCAGAATAGGAAATAACGAACATAATACCGAATACTGTAATCTTCCTTTATTCTCGAAATTTTGAAAAGAAGTTCGACCAATGCAACGATGTGAATAGGAATGTATTCAGAATTGAAAACTCTATCAAAATTGAAAAACAAAAAAAAAACAAAAACAAATATTTTTGAAATTTTTTTTTCATTCCCTGTATAACTGAAAGTGGTCCGCCGTCAAGATTATTTTAGCTCGATAGATAATGTCGAACAATATTATAATCCAATTTTCAGATTTCAAATAGGTCCAATTCTCCAGAAAGCCTAATAAGCCGTCGAACTTGGTACACCCTGTATAAATCTGTGTGGAACAACGTAATGCTTGGAAGAAAACTTTCAAGTCCTCGCTGATGTAAAACAGTTTCAAACAGATCGGGATCTTGCGAAGTTTTTCGCACTTTTCAGTTTCATGTTATTTAAATGAGAATATCAAGAATGAGAGCTATCACTATTTTCCATGCAAAACCAAGCAGATAAATTCATCAAACCATTCTACAGTCGTTCAGAGAGAGGTATGTGAGCCGATAAAGTGATGTTAATTTGATTCATCTTCATGGCAAGGACAAGTTCTTCTAGATGACATCAATTTGTTCAACCGTCTGTGAACGATTTGAAATTTAAACGTCAACTTATTTATTCTGATTGAACGCAAATGTCTCTTTGGGGACATTCGTCCAGAAATTTCCTCATACTTGTACGAGTATAAGGAATTGTACAGACAAACGTGCATTTAATCGTGTTACGAAATTTTTCAACTTCTTCTGATGCTGAGATTTTAATTCAACTCGGATTCTTCATCATTTTGCGATCTCATGTTTAGTTTCCCAACTTTTCCCAAAATTGTTGATTTACTCGTTTCACCTCAATCACAGGAAACAGTAACCTGTATAACCTATTTGATAAATACCCTCTTCCCGTCTGTTTTTCATTCGACATGATATGTTCACTTTTATGAAATTGTTCTGATCCCACAGAGCATACAAGAAACTTTGAAGGAGGTGCACGTGTCAAGTAGCCATTTTCGACATTCCGCTGTCGATTTGGTATTTTTGTAGAGCTCCAAGCATCATTCTAACGCATTCATTTCCATCAGAAGTTTCGTCCTGTGTGAAATCGTTTGTAAAAAACGTACTCTTACGACTAGTGTAACAAGTAGGCATTTTGTGGTCTGAAATTATTGTGCGTCATCTATCCCGAAACATCATTCGTCATCTATCCAAACCCATGGGATAGATGGACGCACCTGTTTAGGTTACAACAAATTCCGAGAGGAGGGACGTTAGATAAGTGAATATAGCTTTAATGATAACCCAACTTCTTGACAAAAAAAACGACTTTCAGCGGATTTTAAATAGACAAACTGAACACCTTGCAAACTTTTAGGTACTTACCAACTACACTGCGCCAAAAAATTAACGAATATTATGGAAATCTCAAGTTTATTCTACAACTGAAGGTGTTCTCACTGATAATTATTTTATCAGAATTATGCATGCATATGTTATCCACTTTCAACGTTTTTCTTGAATACATATGTTTTTTCCGAGCAGGAATAAAAAAAGATGATATTATCAAATTTTGAATGTATTGCCTCCATTCTAAAATCAGTTGTTCTCGATCAATTCTAGTGATCAATAGTTTTTCTTTCGTTTGAATTTCTACACTCGATCGCTATGCAACGCGAAAACACGCAATTTGACCCAAGACGAATGTGCCCAAGCGGTAGGTTTGCGAGAAGAAGGGTGGAAATACACAAGAATTGAAGAAAGGTTTGGAGTTTTCCCATACAAGTGTGTCCAGAATGTTGCAGCGATTCAGGGAGACAGGTATGAATGTCCGAAGACCAGGACAGGAAGACCACGGGGTAAAAACTGCCATTCAAGAACGTTACTTGAGAGTTTCTTCGTTGAGACAACGGTTTGCAACCGCTCGCATCCTTCAAAATCAGCTTGAGCAAACTCTGGGGTGCAAATTAGCACTCAGACAATAAGAAATCGCCTCAGAGAATATGATTTAAGGCCTCGTGTCGCGGAAGAGGCCCAGCTCTTACCTCAGCCCATCGAAGGGCGCGTTTGGATTTTGCAAGAGAGCATATTCCATTGGGAGAGGCCGATTTGGAAAGAGTTCTCTTCACAGATGAGTCTAGATTTCTGCCTCTACCATTGTGATCGACGTTTCCTTGTATACAGACGTCCACATGAAAGATATGCTCACTGCAATTTCCTGGATACTACTTGTTTCGGGGAGGATCGATCATGGTATGGGGTGGAATATCTTTGACTGCTCGCACAGACCTAGTGGTCGTTGATAATGGAGTTATGAAATGCTGATAAGTATATAAAGAACATTCTTGAAGAGCATGTAGTGCCATTTGCCTCATACATTGGTGAAAATTTCATTTTTATGGACGATTATTCCAGACCCCATTGTGCGCGCATCGTTCAGGAGTACCTCGAAGAGGTTGAAGTCTCTCGAATTGAATCCGATTGAGCCAGGTTTGAGACAACCTCAATAGAAGGCTGAGAAGTTCAGAAATTCAACCAGCTACTCTTAATGACTCAGGAATCCAAACTCGGAGAAATCTGTTAAGGATTAGATCACAACATTTTGAGATCACTCATTTCGAGTATGAACCGTCGTTGCCGAGCTGTAATTCACGCAAGGGGTGGGAAATACCAAGTATCAAATCACTTATCAGCATTTCAGTATTTTGAAAATTTGTTCATTTCTCTTCTTTCACATAAGATTCGGTGAAATCCTGAATGTGTCTTGTTTCGTTCAAAATCTTCCCGAGAGAACGAAAAAAATAAGTTATAAAGTCAATGTGGAGTTAACTTTCATTAAAATTGAGATTTTCAGAATGTGCGTTAATTTTTTTGCGCAGTGAATATATCACCAAATATCTTGTAACTTTTTTGCACTTTCAGTACGATTTTCAAGAATTGCAAGAAGTGTAAAGCGTTTGCATGTATCTCTAGGTTCTGTTTCACCCTAGGTGTTTCATGACATGGTCTCTAAGCACATAATGCTCAATATCGCTTTAATCAGAAAAAAAATGCATTTGTCTGAAGCGAATTTTTAGAATTCGGATCGATTCAAGAATACCCTTTACTAACCAAATGTCAATTTATTTTTTGTATTCACGTCAAGTCCGAAGGATCCTTCACATTCATTCTTTGGCTCGCCATAAATCCCAGCGTTATTACGAACACCGGTCCGTAAGTCCCTGGGTAATTGCCTTATTTAAAATTACAGTAATTTTGAAAAGCTCCCAAGACATAAAATTCGGCCTTGGTATTACGATGAAGCTGTAGCGGGCTGGCCTGTGCTGGCTATGTTTCGATTGGTGACTTGTTACCCAAATTATAGGGGAACACAAATTGTGATTGCTCCTCATGGAGGTTGCCAGATCGTAAAACGTTTAGCTACCTTCTTGAATAATTATCGGCTCGCAGGAGACCTGAACAAACTCAATTTTGCTCATGATGACACAATTGAAAAGGTATCGCCAGAAGTTTGATGATTCGCTTGACAATAAAAGAACAAATTAGGGAAAGTTGGACAAGAGATAGATAGCTAACTCCGTAACCACGCTATGATAACTGCTACTTCTTCATTGTCCTTTCTTTACAAGGTGTTCTACAAGATCTATGACGAACTTTGACAGATGTAGCTGTACTTATTCTGAACATTTTTTCCTATGAACATACGATTCGTTTTTAATTTAGAAGATACTATGATCCGAAAAATCTACATTTCTTGTTTCAATCGAAATGTCTCATACTAATTTTTTATTGGATCGATTCAAGTTGTTATTGAGTTTTAAATGATTTTATTTGTTTCAAATTTATAACGTCAGTTTCCAAAAACACAATATTAATCAAGAAAGTTTATTTTATCAAGTCACTAACTTTGTAAAACTGACAGTTAACTTGCAAAATTTTTACAAGTCAATGGTATTATTTACATTAGAAAATTCTGTTTTATCGTCATATATGTTGAAAATCATGGTACAATTGTTATTTCCAGTAACACAGATTTTTGATGATGAAAAAGTTGATATTGATGATGATGAACCATCTGTTGACTCAGAAACTGCTGAACTCGAGACTGCAGAACATTTGTACTCTTCTTACTACCAATAATTTGCTAGACATTTCGATTTTTTTGTTGACCGAATCAACGACATAATTCATCGCAATTTCGGTGATCTTCCACCCTCCTGCTCGCTTTAGTGCTTAAATATCTCCACCCGAATCCGCAATCATAGTGGCTCCGTTCTGCGAAAAGAGTGGCCGGTGTATAACTCTGGGTCTTTTTAACCTGAATATTTTCGCTATTTTGCTTTGGGACACTACCAATAGTGTGCTGGCCAGCATTAAGGGAAATGCACTTCCTATGTCGGTATGTCAAAAAAAATCTTGGGCTTTCTGTTCCAGGAGGCCGAAGATTTACATATTTTATGTATAACATGCAGGGATTGAAGCTGCAGCCATCATCGGTTATGGTGAATCTTCTTGTTGTTGAATTTTTTGTTTGCCGCAATGTCACAAAACGTATATTTATCCATATCTTCTACATCATTCATGTTTAAGGAGAGAATTTCGTCACATCGACAACATCCAAAAATCCCAAATATTGTTACAATTTTTGCCAGCAACCACTGGTCATCAGGAGCATGTAAGAGAAATTGTTCAGCCTCTTCTTTACTCAATACCTTGGCCTTTTTTGGCGTATAACGCTCATTTTTTCGTTTCAGAAACGCTATTACTAACGTCATACTTTTCAATAAATTTTTTAAGGAAAACAAACGTGCGAACAGGGGCATTTCCTTTCATTTCCAAGCAGCTTTCTAGCATTAGACCATTTTGCCCATAAAGTATTAGGGCTGAATCTAGCTGATAGTTGATTAAAGTAGACCAACAAAACATCTTTAGTTACCCCAATCACACTATTTTTGTTTTGCCCACTTTTTGAAGTCGTCGTATTCTCGCTCGTATCTTGAAGCTGATTTTGCAGGTAATAAACTTGATGCTACACAGCGGGCTGCCTCATTTAATTTCTTTTGGTACATTCATTTTCGCTTTCGCCAAAACAAAATGTGAAGAAAAATGAACAGACATGTTCATGGCAGCGCTTCCATAGCTTACGACATTTGCGACAAATTATTGAGATTTTTTTGGAATTCATCTAACCTTTTTACAACTGAGAAACAAATAAAATATAAAACAATACACGCAGGTAACGGGTTTTACTGTCTCAAGGAGGTAACTGACGAGCCGCAGGCGAGTCAGTTATTTCCTCCATTCGTCAGTAAAAACCCTCTTACCTTGCTAGAAATTTTCTCGAAGATTTCATACATTTCAAAACGATTGCATACGATTTCCCTAACTCTGGTTCAGCAGTAAATTTAGTATGGCCTCCCTCTTACTTAAATATCACCGATCTTCTATGAGACACGTTGTTAATCCCTAAAACCAAATCAATAGAGACCTGTATTACAATCACTTGTTTCATTGAAACAATGTTTCACACGACAGCTGTATAATGTTTAGGACCCGAACAACTAGTTCATTATCAATCTATACATACTAATCAACTGTACACTACACGGGTAATTACGTACAAGGTGACCTGGAGAGATGATCATCCTATTTGTAAATGCACGGTTGGGAATTTAATCGGAGGTGACATACGCCAGGTCCTGCCCATTTTATCTTGTGGAAATTGGCGGGATTGTTATTATGCATAATGCATCAGTTCGTGTTGCTGAAAGGTATCGTGTGCTAATGACTTACTTCAGATAGCATCATGCGAATGATGCATGTTCAGAATGTGTCTGCAGTGGGTGAAATTCGGCGTTTCTACCCAAAATCTATGCCAAGGATTAATTATTTTATTTCCCCTTTTTCGAATATTCAAGTGGAAGACAGTTTCTGTTAAATGGGTGAACATTCAAAATTTCTTTATTGAAAAAAATTCTGAAAATTTCATAACTTAATTATTAGGAAACAGTTCATATTGATAATATGCATAATTAGAAACACTCCACGTCAATAAATTCCGGACAGGCAAAATTTTTTTCAAATTCAACACCCTGTATCTTTTTTCGTGGTTCTGCGATTTTGCTGAAATTTTCACCAGGTATAGAACTGGGTTTTGTTATATTAACCTGAAATTTTACTTTGCGAAAATACCTGTAATTCATCCGTTATACAGGGTGAAACAAAACCTTGTTTTATACCCTTCTTTTCCTGACACCCTGTGGTGAATTTGAGAGGCGAAAAATTTGATAAAATTCAGTTTTGATTTGAAGTGTGACCCTTTCTTAACAAAATGTTTCTTGATTTACGGCAGTATCTGCTTTTAAAAAAGGGATACATATTTTCAAAGAAAGTGTTGCATTATTCCAATTTTTATAACAATTTAAAACATTACTATACCTTATCGAGTAACAAACATACACAAACATCTGAAAATTAACAGCGTGTATTTCCACCTCGCTTTCTCATCACTTCTACTATACGATATGACATACTTTCAATGCATTTCCGAATTGCTACCCCGTTCTTCAAGAAGGGTTGTTCGTAAATCGGGCAAGGTGTTGGGCTGCCGATTTCGAACATGTCTACCTAGCATTCCCATACATGTTCAATTGGATTTGAATCCCGACTTCTGGCTGACCACAAAGTATTCTGTTACAACTCGTGCAACGTGAGGCCTAGCATTGTTCTGCATTAACAGAAATTGTTGCTTCCCCCAGAAGCAATTCGTAAATGCATTGAATCTATGCCACGTCGTTTGGTAGGAGTGATAAGAAAGCGAGGTGGAAATACACGCTATTCATTTTCAGATGTTTTTTCATGTCTGCTAGTCGATAAGGTTTTAAATTGTTATAAAACTTGAAAAAATGCACACTTTCTTTGAAAATGTGTATCTTTTTTTGAAGCAAATACTGACGTAAATTAAAAAACATTTTGTTAAGAAAGGATCACACTTCAAACTTAAACTTGATGATATCTAATTTTCTGCCACAAATTCACCACAGGGTGTTTAGAAATGAAGAGTATAAAACAAGGTTTTGTTTCTCCCTGTATAACGGATAAACTACAAGTATTTTTGCAAAGAAAATTTCAGGTTAATATAACAATACCCAACATTATATCTGGTAAAAATTTCAACAAAATCGGAGAATCACGAAAAAAGATACAAGGTGTTGATTTGACAAAAATTTTGCCTGTCCGGAATTTATTGACGGGGTGTGTAGATATATAGATAATTTTCTTTATTTCAAATATTACGTAATGTACATAATAAATGAAATGACGTCAACACAAAAGAAATCTAACTCAAATTTCCCATAGTAAAATAATCCCCTAAGCTATAAAGTTCTAGCTCAATTAACATATCTTTCACTTCTTTTTTTAATCTAGAAAGACTTTTACAACATTTCATATGATAAGTTAATTTATTGAAAACTTTGATGCACGTATAATATGGACCCTTTTCGGTCAAAGTTAACCTATGATATGGATATTAAAGATCTTCTGTTCTAGTATTATAACTATGTCTTTCTCTATTATCAAACTTATCTCTATTTTTTAAATACAAATATTGAAACATTCATAAATGTATTGGTGGATCAACTGAGTTGGAACCTAATGAGAGACTCAAAAAGTATTTGATAAAGCTAGACTGCCACTGCATCACAAAACCTAAAATTCAATGAACGTAAACCTAGATAAATTTTGATTGAAAAAGAAATCTACGACAAATAATTACGAAAGGAGAAATAGAACACATCTTATGAAAATGGTGTTGTGTATAAATTCCAAGAAGTTTGAATAAATTGTATGAGTTCATTGATCAAAATTAACCGCTAAGAAAACACTTTTTTTGACATGTAAACAGTTTCCCAAATTGGAGCTATTATTGAAGAGATGGAAATATGCGGATTTCGCGACCTTGTGTCATTTTTTTGTACAACTTTTAAATGTATAAACAAAATATGCCAACTAATTTTGTTTCTGAAATACAGGGTAGAAACGAAAATTGTCACTTTTTTGAGATGTAATTATTTTCAGGCACTGTATGAGACAGAAAAAATTAAAACTGATTTTGATAGATATTTTCACGCAAAATTCAGTGGCGTAGTTAAAAAATTTTTCAGACTGTTTCCAAAGTTCACCAAAAACTTGGTGTTTTTCAAATGGAACACCCTGTATATTTCAACGTCAGATTTTTGCATTTTTTTCAGAACACATTGATGTATCATAACCTAACCTTCAATAACTTTCATATATATGTTTGTTTTTCTGATAGTAGGCCATTCATTCTTTCACACATGCATTTAATTATTTCATTTTCGAAACGTCATGTGCCTTTAAATTTTTTTTGACTCAAAATATCACTCTTCAACATAAACATGAAATGGTTTAAAACGAAAAAAACTTTTATATCAATATTAGAATTTTTTGATGCGTGTTCAGCATTTATGAATGTGTTGAAGGCGAAAGAGGAAGGAGCACAAAACGAAAAATATAACTGAAAACAATGCTGCAATGAGTTTCATTACAGCCCTACTTTCAGTACTGTAATGAACTCATCATTGCGATACTTAAATAGAGAAATAACTATACTAAATGGTTTACCCGACTTCAATCTGGGGACTTTATCATCTGGATTAAGGGAGAGTATGGACAAGAAATTAAATTTGCTCCAGAAACTCAATGTTGTAACCAAGAAGTAGGTGAAAATCTGATAGTGCCAGACATAATTCTCAATAAATAATTATGCTGAGTATCAGTTTTTTTAAATGAACATGTTTGACCATACAGGCAACAATTTTCAGTAGCAGAAAAAACCAAGGCTTGCTTCTGATGGATATTATTTCGAGTTTAAAGCTTCAAACCTACATCATCTGAATATGCGTTGAAAATAAGAACGAATGAAAAAATTCAGAAGGAACATAAACGAAAAACTAGTACTAGTTATCTTACGATGCGATTAACAGAGTGATATCTTGCCTCTTAATTCATCGATCTGTGAGAATTAGCTTCGTATACAGAGTGAGTCTTTGACTTGAACATATATTTTGACAAAAGCTTTTTGAAGTTATAGGAAAAACTATTTCGTAGGATGTCGTATATTGAATCCAAAAATTTTATAACAACTTATGTATCGTTATATTATTGCTTATAATTGTAAATTCAAAGCAGCCAACCGATCGACATTAGTGTGCTACTTTTTTTCGTCCTCAATGTACCAGAAATACTCGATTGACGTTCTCCAGCATCGACCGGGGATTCATTATACGCTACCGCTATATTTGCGGGCATATCAGAGGGCCCTTCGTGTTCAAAACTCTGACATACTGGAGTATACCATGATTGCGTACAAGATTTCATTAAAACTCTGCTATTATCCCTTCATTCTAGTCCGCTTCTCGAGGAGTACTTTCGATGCGGAGCTGCCTAGGGCGTTTTGGAATATTTCAGAACAATATCGATGCTTGATAACAATGGAAAATGATCTTGTCTGGAATGGAGTGGTCCGAAGGAAATTCTTCTGTATGATGTTCAAATTGGGGGTTGTCTGGTGAGGAAGCGGAATTCTGATTGCATGATGTGGTTTACCATATGTTTTTTTTTCATAACCAGTTGAGAACATCACGCTATGTACATTGAACACCTTTCAACTGACCCACCCTGAAAAAATTGTTTTTTATTGGTCCTACATGTTTCGAAACAGCTGTGGATGTATATCCTATTTTTCGTTCACTATTTTTATACACGATAGTGATGTACGTACTCTAATAGGAGACCTCAAAGGGAAGTAGTATAGACTGGGTAAGGATGTGACAATTTTTTCGGATCGCCAATAATTTCGTTAGTATACAAATTAACTGAAAGACAGATGTCTTATAAGGTGAAGTCAAGACGGGAAAAATTAGAAGAACATTTTTAATAAATCATGGAAAGAAAAAAAATAATCAAAAACGAATGAATCAGTAGAATTCAGAAACGATACAATGCATATAATTTTCATTTATGTGTACATGGTTTATAGTTTCTGTATTACATAAGTCGATTTCGGTAGACCATCAGTAGGATCAGTTTTTGTGAAATACTTATTAGATTGTCCATAATTTTGATGAAACCACGAATTTTCTTCTTCTTCTACATTTATTATTTAATCTGTGTTAATATGCAGCTAACAAAATTATTTGAGAACTGATTCGTTCATTCATGTATTCACCAGTGTTTGAAACAAATTTACGATCACAATTTGAACTCTTGAAACGTTGATTGAAGTTAAAAAGATACCTCAATCAAATATATGCTTCATCATTCTCATAATTTTAATAAAGTTTAAAAAACTTATATTGTAAAAAATGAATTTTTGAGTTAATGAGCGAATCATTATTAGAGGGAGCAACGGGGCCCAGGGAATAATGTGGGAGAACTGGATGAAATATACAACGTGAACATTCGGAAATAAAATATATAACTGATGCGAGCAAAACAAAAAAAAAGTAACAAACGACCACATCCCAGCGGCGGTTCTGAAGTGCTTGGGATTAATAGTTACAGGTTGAAGAATTCACAAAAATGAAATAAAATCATTTTTATTGCAGATATCTCACATGAGGCAACATAAATCTTTATCCGAAATTATCTGAGGAACTGTAGGAAAATTTTCATAGATTAATACGACTAAGTTTTTGTTGAGTTGGCAGAATCAAGTTTCTCTAACAGTTTTTAAATGCAATTCAAGCGATATAACTACAAAACAAATATATTTAAACGGTCCTTATATTGTAGTCAGTCCTAAAAGTTAACATATAAATTTTTAAATATATTGCAGTAATTGAACAAAGTAAATATTAACTTAAAATTTGAATCTAAATATTCGTGTTATTTCACACAGCTATCTCTCAGTTTTTCTCAAACGTATTCTGCGCATTTCAAAGCAAAAAAGTTCTACTTCTGTCACAACCGTACCCTTAAAATTTTTTGAAAGAAACTAAATAAATTCCTGACAGAAGTCCAACATCTAATCAAAAAATATTATCATGAAAAATATGCTGGAATGAAATGGTTATTCTCGCATAATTTTGTTCTGCGAGATGTAACAAAATAAACAGATTTCACACAGAATTTAGAGAATATACATAAAAGCTACAACAAAATTTGGTTATCTGAACGGAATGTCTACAATTTTTCCAACTTGTGTTCCTTCCATTGGAGTTTCTGTATTTGGCCTGTCCAGCATAATATGATCTATTCTGAATCGTATCAGAACAGATCATGGACGTTGTAACAGCATGTTTTTCATATGGAATTCGGTTGAGAGCCCAAGTTGTCATGGTCATGATGGTCATCAGAAAAAATTTAAAAAAATCTAAGTCGTGAATATTCAAAATTAATATTTCGACCAACTTCAACTGATTTTACTGAAAAAAATTGTACTACATCAATTTGGCAAGTTGCTTCAAAAGTTAGCACATTTAATGAGGTTCGTGAATGCTATAACACCTACTAGATTATTCTTTAGATCAGTCAAAAAAAAATGTTTCGAACAATTTTTCGAACTTTGTAAAAATGATTCTAGCTCATCCAGTACTTCAAGTATCCGAAGACTGTGAAAATATTGTACATTCATAGAATTTTGAAGAACTTGTTATAGGGTGTTCCAAATGTTGGGTCAAAAATTGGGATCAAGATTTGCTCATTATTATCGTTCTTCGAATTAGAACCCTATTTTTTTTTGATTGCCTTAGATTCTGCGAAAAAAAATGACGATAGTGTTCTAAAAAGCTAATGCTCCTGAAATGAATAATTTTTGAGTTATTAAGGATTTTCTGATTTCATGTCGTACAAGCGTCAAATTCATAAAATCTGTTTCTTATCAACAATGATGAATGAATTCAGAAAAGAGGTTCGTCACTAGTGAATTATTGGAATAATTTATCTTCTATGACCATGGTCATTGTTGATATGAAACAGATAAATTTGACGCTACGTACGATCAGAAAATCTTAAATAACTCAAGAATTATTAATTTTAACATTATTTACATGTTGAAATATGAACATAATTTTTTTTCGTAGAATCCAACGCAATCATAAAATAATAGGGTTCTAATTTGAAAATCTCAAGTTATGAACCAATCTTGATCCCAATTTTTGACACAACATTTGGAACACCCTGAGACGAGTTTTTCAAAATTCTAGAAATGTACAATATTGCCACAGTCTTCGACTTCAAAAATGTCAAAACGGTTCATGCTGAAGATAATGGAAATAACAAACATAATACCGAAAGCTCTCATCTCCCTTTTTTCTTCAGTTTTTCTAGATATTTTGAAAAGTAATTCGATTAATGCATCGATTGAATACGAATGTATTCAGAATTGAATATCAAAATTGGAAACAAAAAATGAGAAAAAAATTGTTTTCCCATTCCCTGTATAACTGACAATGATCAGGCTTCGAGAATACTTTAGCTCGGTAGATAATGTCAAACAATATCATAATCCCAACTTTCAGATTTCAGATAGGTCCAGTTCTCCAGAAACGCCTAATAGGCCGTTGAACTTAGTATATATATTCTTATGAAAAAGAGAGCTAAAATAATACAAAAAATGTTGAAACAAAAAGTACCTAAGCTGAGGTAAAAAAAGAACGGGGTATCATATCATTCTTCGTATAATACTATAGAATCATACGATACTATCATCACTAGTATCATACGATACTATACAGCCAGGAGAAAAAACCTCAGCCGGAAAAAACCTGTCTCCCCATAAAAAAAATAACATAAAATATTAAATATCAGGAAAATCTTGAAAGACATCACTGTGATCATCTTCATGTTATGTGTCGATGGGCTCGGATAAACAGATTCTTCCCAAAACGACTCGCAATTCTTAATCTGAAATGAAAAAAGGCAAAAGCAGAAAGAAACCGATTATTCAGAATAAATCAAATGCATTTTACTAATGCATTTGCTACTTTGAAAAACATCAACATTCAGATTTCTTGGCCAAATAATGTTCGGAGGTTTATAAATATTTATGATAGAAATGTCACAAAATTTGAAAGAAACGAAAAAAACTTTATCAATTTCCCCTTTCCGAATCTGTTGAATGTTACGAAACTGATAATTTTTCAACATAACATGCTAAACTTGTAAAAAATCAATTAATACATAACCTTTCAACTGTCCTCTTTCACGAGGATTTTTTTTCTGTTGCCGTGTGGGTTTCTTGCAGAAGAATCTCTTTGATACCATGTTCATTAGCTAATTTGGAGACGTAATCACACTTTCCTTTCGAAATTCCTTCGATATTCAAATTCAAAATCCACAAATTGTTGCTCTCTGGTCGTGAGGGTTTTTTCAAACCAGATACGACCTTCCAGGTGATGATTTTTCGGCACTTCAGATGTTTGAAGACCGCTACGGGACGGGAAAAATTAAAAGAATAATTTTAATATATTATGGAAAGAAAACAAATAATCACAAATAAATGAATTATTAAAATTGGTACACCCTGTATATGAAAACGACAAAATGCTAATTTTGTTCATTAATTTCTTCATAATAAAAATTCAAAAGACCTCTTAGAACACTTTAACTTTACCCTTTCGCTACTAATGGGTTATATATATCCCACTAGATATCAGGTCCCAAAAATACGTGTTTAATTCCACTCAAATGCCTCAATTTTATCGATTGATAACGAAAGCGCGTCCATAATGTGATTTTCGCCTAGGACAGCATGAATGATACTTTACATTACATTTAGTTACCAATAAGAATTTTCAAAAACATTTTGGAACACATTCGACCCAACAGTAATTTCAGACCAAAAATTCCTGCATTCAAGCAGTAGCGAAAGGGTTAACTTTATTTTCATCGGACGCTAGTAATCGACATTTAATGCGAGCATTTCGGCTCCAAATTCTGTCTTCGAAACCACAAAAAAAACCTGCGAGCCTGTATCGGCTTACACCATATTTTCCCGGACGAGGTGCCGCAGAAACAATCGGAAATAGGTAATCCTTAGGTGATCTCGTCGCCCAGAAAAGATGAGTGGTGCCGAGGATCGATGCGAAGCAATTAGAAACCGATTGCCGCGCTCAACCGACTGGACATTTTTATATTGAGGTCCCTGGCAAAGCGATGCCTCAGCAGATTTTCGGATTATTCCCCTTCCTTTTCCCCGGATTTAATGAAATCCAATTAAGGATCTCCTCAAGTGCGTCCTTCTTTTGTAAGTAGCAGGATATTGACTTCTCCCAAAATTCACACATGCACAAAGAGTGCGCGCGTGGGTTCCGGCTGTATGCCCTCTGGGGCGGTATGCCGTTCACGTAGATGCCTCACCCTTGTCTCTCAGACAACAGGGCGTATTTCGAGTTTTCACACAGAGGTAGCAGAAAACGAAAGCCAGTTATATCTTCTTTATATGAACAAGAAAACCTCATTATTCTGATTACGGCATTTATAAACCAAGATCTGCATGATACAATGGACACTTTATATCGAATAGATTTAATATTAAACAACCTGAAATCCATTGGAAAATTATTTCTCTACTTCAGTATCGTAATGAGTTCATTAAAGTACTAAAAGTAGTGCTGTAATGGAACTTATTACAGCATTGTTTCAGTTATATTGTTCGTTTCGTAGTTGTCAGATGGTTTCCAAATCAAATCAATTAAAATTCCGTAATCTGTCAAATTTCGTAAGTCACACCAACTGCCAAGATACAATACAAAAATTACAAATCTGAATTTTTATTTGAATTTCGGGAGTATTTCACAAAACATGACTGAAATAGAGAAAATATCGTCTAATACTCGTTGCAGAAGGCAATTCCAACACTTATATTTTTGAAAATTCCCATTCGCGTTGGAGTGGGAGATCATTCTTCAACTTGTTTTAGAATACCTATACTATTTTTTACTTCAATATTATTGTTGTAGGAGTAATGAACTCATTACAGCATTATTTTTAAGTTATATTTTTCGTTTTCTGGTTGTCAGTAATAACCTCCGATCCTATCAATGTTCAAATCAAATCATTCCAAATCCGTAATCTGTAAACATTCGGATGTCACAACAACTGTCAGAAAACGAAAAAGAAAAATTTTTTGTCTTTACGGAGGCCATACCGAGAACATTTTTGAAACATAAAAGAATTCAGATTGATACTCATCGAAATTAATGCCAATTTAAATTCCCAGGCTCACAGATCTTTTTATCATGAGATGAAAGATATACCGGTTTCAGCTTTGTTTGGCATCATCAGTATCTTATACACCTCAGAGACAAAATCTTCATGAAAAACTTGATGATATTTATAGCAATTGGATGTGATGTTATGAGTAGAAACTACAAAACAGGACATCCAAATGAAGTTCCACATCTCCAATCAAATGCTAAAAAAGAAATCTGTACTTTCTCTTTCACTGAATGAGATTTTAGCAGTGTCTATTCAGGGCCCGCTTGCTAGTTCCTCAAAGTCACAAAAAGAATTGGGCTTTTTCCATCACTTTGAGAAACTAGCAGCTAGATTTTTTCAAACTCTTAATGGTTTTTATTAATATCGAAATAGTAATTTTTAAGCCTGAAATTGAAGACAAAAGAACCCCGAAACGTCGTCAAGAGTTAATAGAAGTGGTCACAATTATAACCTTTCTGTTCATTAGACTATTTCTTTAATTTTAAAATTTTCAAAACCAATAAGATCAGGATCTATAGGTTTATTTCGGTATTTTTTTTTCGAAATGTGCATGAAACCTATGCATGAAACCTTCTCGTATTATTTGCTTTTATGTCGTTTTCAATCATTGTCATTTTCATTAGGGATTTTCTTCGTCATGCAGTGATTTACTTTGAATGAAGCCATTTTTCGATAGTTTTTCTCAGTTTTTTCTGTGAATGTTTCCCACATTTCTATAGGAATTCAAGAACACGCACCTTCATTCATACAGAGTGAAAAGCCAAATAGAATTAATGCATCATCTAGGTTGCAGTAAATATTCATGAAATATCCTGAAACATCGGAATCAAATTTAAAGTGTCATTCTTCCACTGAAACCTTCGAAAGACTTGTAAAACCAATATTGTCTTTGATTTTAGAAATGGAAAAAAAAAAATTGGGAATCATTCCATCTTTCTTCCGAACACTACGGAAAATTTTATGACGAAATGTTCTGAACAAATCTCCATCCTACTATTATATATGTATACAATTACTGTGTATTTTGAGTTGCCTAGACGGATGTTTTGGGGGCGCATTGATTTTTTTGTCTGGTGACTTCCGAAAACAATTACCGATAATTCCAAAATCGACTGCTTGCCTAAAATCATCAACTTCAAATTTGGCTAGGCAATAACGCTCTCAATTCAGTTGATTGCGGTTGGAATAGTACCACTTAGATATTTGTAGCCCACAAAAATGCAAAAAAAACACCTGCACCACAAAAAATGTTGAAAATGATTTTTTGTAACTGCAAAAAAGGATGCTATGCGTCATGCACCTTTAGAAAATTGAGTCTTTTTTGTAACGCTACATGTGGGGAATGTGCAGATGTTAACTGCCAAAACAGTTGTCCAATCTTTGGCAAAGATGAAGAAATAATAAACAGAGGCGACAGCGACTCAGGATCAGGTTGATTTTTTGACACAAAAAGTATTGAGTGATGAATGAATGAAATCTTTGAATGATATTTTCATTTTGTTATTTTGAACACATAGGGTTTGCTTTCAGGGGTTGAAATGAAAATAAATAAAACTAACATTGAACAAAATACTGTTATAAAATTGATTGAAATTGAGTAATTATGAAGACCCATTTTAACACATTTCATGTTGAAAGGGGGTGTTTATACGGTCTTAAATTATATAAAGACCTTCATCAAAATCATAAAATGCTACTGAGGCCCAAAATTATTTAGATTTACGTTAGAACAAGTTTATTTTAATTTTGGATAAAGGGGTTGTTTTCACTCCTTAAAAATGATAAGCATACATGGGCATAAGGTAGGAGTAGGAGACAAGTATAGCTTATATCCAAAATTTTATCAAAATCGAAGCATCTTGATAGAATTAGGAAGTAATGCCTAATTTGTGCCCTCATTGACTGTAATAATTGTACAGGACAATTTTATGTCTTCTTTCAAGGTATTATACCATAATAATTAATTATAATATTAAAGTTGCTTTTTTATTTATCGATTGAGGCAGTACGAAGTCTGCTGGGACAGCTAGTTTCTCATAAAAATGTACAGCCACCAAGAAAATGAAGTTTTTTCAAATTGGCTATTCCAGATATATTGTACGAGTACGGCCCTGCAGTTTCCAATATCATCCATCCAACTTTCCACCCCTTTCCACCGCATCAGAGATCAGCGGGATCGGCAACAAATATCGAATTCGTTCTGAGAAACCACCGGTAGTATACTCTGTACTGCCGGTCCCATTGTTGTGTCCAACGTTCAGGATTAGACCGGGCAATAAATAAAAGTTTATCTCTCTCGCGAATTTATGGTGTAGATTATGAATTGTTCCGGCGTACGTTACCGCAGACGATCTAATTCGTTTAGGGGATTATGAAGTGGACCTACCTTGATTCGAGAGTTCCGCTGGGGAGATTTTCTAGGTTTTACATTAATAATGCTTCATTTTCCTCTAGAAATTCAAAAAATGAAGGAATGAACTCATGGGTTGCGTTCATAAACCTACTCAGAGTAAGCTCCCCTTACTCTGAAGCGTTCACAAACTTGCTTTGTCTTCCTCGGAGTATACTCTGTGAGCGTTCATAAACTTCCTCTGAGTAAGCTCTGCATACTCTGCTATTTGGGAGAGTAAACACATACTCTGACAGTTATGACGTACGATTTTCATTCTGTCCTGCTCCCGCAGACTTTTTGAAACTTGAGTATTATTCGAATAAGTATTTATTTCTGGTTTTGTTTCATTTCAATAACGAAATACGAAACAATAAATTTTCCAAGTGAAACAACTATTCTGTGAAATGAAGAAATATTGGAAAGAATTACTTTAATGATTAATAAATTTAATGAAATTGCTAGCAGTGAATTAACGCAGCTCAAAGTGAACTTTACCAAGAGATAATGGTAAAGAAAAAAAGAGTTTTTCCCTGTATTGCAGAACCTAGAGTGGTCCGTTCAAGTTCAAATAAATCGAGACATGAAAAGTTTAGATCTGTCAAGATTCATTCATATTTTGCTTTATCTTTCATACAATATTTTTTTAACTTCTTTTTGTTAGCTTCCTCAAATGAAACTATTTTTTGTTACGAAGTATTTAATTTTTTTCTGGCTTAGAGTCAATAAAACAACAAAACATGTAATAACATTGTTAATTTTCTGCTTGCTGAGAAGATTATAGACAATAATATCCTTTTTCATTCTTTCTGTCTCATTAAAAGTAATTCAAAGTCCTGAGAACATTTATCAGTTTCCTCACAATCATCAAAAAAACACGTTTGTGCTCTGCTTTTCAAATAAAAGAAAAATTGACTATACTGCGAAGACACAACTGAAAATGTACGACTAGAAAGAATTTTTTTCTTAAACTTTCATGATAGCAACAATTCAATATGAAATGATATACAAAAAATGATATAAAAAAAATATTCATAACCTATACACATGTTTGAATTTTGAATGACATTTGTCAGAGTAAGTTTGTGAACGACGAGAGTGGAGTAAAGACCGAAGTATATTTCTGATCATATGGCCATACTCTTACTCTACTCTCTGAGTAAGTTTGTGAACGCTGCCATGAAACACATATATCGCAGACACTAAACTACGTACACCTCATACTTGCTTAAGTCCGATTGAAAAAGTATTGAACAAAGAGGTTTTCTCAGCTCTTTTCGACATAAAAACTGTCCCACAAGAGTCAGGGATATCGTTTTCAATCGTTTCGAAATAGTTATTTGTGCAACCAGTTGGGAAAAGCATTATTTTTCGTAATGAGGGTTACGAAAAATAGTGTTTCCGAACGAGTTTCACACAATATTTTTTCTAATTTTGAATAGGATGTGACCAAAGATTATAGAGTTAGAAAGATAAGAAACGCCCTTACATCTGTGGTACTAAAATCCGACTACGATTTTTGGCAAGTTTCTTACTTTTGACACCTAGATGGCGCTGAAAATATAACTCAGTACAGAAAACTATTTTAATAGGCGCGAAATTCGAATTATACTTTTCATAAATTTCCATTAAAATGAGTATTGTTTGTCGAGCTTTTAGGGAAACATCCTGATCGACAAAACAAAAGCAGAGCTCCGTTTTTTGATCAGGATTATATTTTCCATCTACACGTTGTTTTGAATCAAATGAAATACGTTTTGGATTCTTTATATTTTTATTTGAAATGATTGTGTAAAATCAACTACAATACAATACTTACGAAATTGAGAACATTTCAAAAATTTGTTCACATATTAGAGAATTATTATAACAATTTCGAGAACTTATTCATACAGTGAACTCTCGATAAATCGAACATCGATAAATCAAACAGTTGTTCTGGTCCCGATTCATACATATCTTACCCGGTGTATTTTAACCTCAATGAGTCTAGAGGGTCTAGTAGATGAGTCGATAACTGCTGGAAGGGTCGTCAAGAGAACCACCTTCTCTATAAGTCGTTCTTCTGACCACCGTTGCCTCTATGAGTGGAACTTTTTGATCTAATGAATGAGACCGAAGAAAATTCGGTTCGCGAACAAATTATCCAGAACAATATATTTTTGCCCCGAAACCTCTATCCATTTGACAACACTGAAAATAAAAAGCAATGAACAAGACAATTACATGATACGAGTTTCAAAACTTACATTTCTATTCCCTTTGGTAATGAAAAGAATGCACATTCAAGATTATTATTTCTGCAATTAATCACCATGCATTTCGAATGTCGGCCCGTTTCTAACACAAAATTTATAACAGAAAAACACACAAACCAAGATTATGGAGTGAGCTAGGTGCTACTCTTGTAGATTTCGAGTTATTTCAGTGGAAAATACGCGAGAAAATACAATCATCATTCAGCAAAAATATTTATTCAAGTATTTCTTTCAATGACAACAGCCTACTAATAATCTCTATATAATCTATGCCAAATGGACCCTAATTAAATATTTTAACCATAAACCCGATTACTTTTGAAAAACAGATGTCGCTGACATCACTGTAGTCGCTTCGTTTCCCATCGTTATACTCTATTATCTTTGGTCCCTACAAGCGTCAAGTGAATTCGGAGATACAAATTCATTTTTCACTTCGTTGCTATGGAAGTATCGTTAGTGACAGTGTCGTATTTCGTAATTTTGATTGTCAAAAAAGTGGAATATCATAATCGCTTTTTTATTCGCAAATAATTCCTTGAAACTGTTTCAAAGTAGAAGAAAAATATACAGCAATGTCTGATTCAGAGAACGACGCACCGAGCGACATCGAGGAAGCAGCGCAATCTGCGTTATCTACAATTATTCCTAAGAAGTCGAGGAGCGAGTATGATTTGTCCTATGCCAAATTCTGTTCATGGTGTGAACGAAAACGGATTACTCATTGGAACGAAAAAGTTTTGCTAGCGTATTTTCAAGAAAAAAAAGGAATGAAGAGTTCGACCTTATGGAGCTTATATTCGATGTTAAGAACCGAATTGTGCTTGAAGAGAAATATTGATATCAAGAAATATACAAATTTAGTGGCTTTTTTAAAACGTCATTCTGAAGGTTACCAACCTAAAAAGTCGAAAGTTTTTAGTAAAGAAAACATTGCCCATTTTCTGAAAGAAGCTTCCGATGGGCAACATTTAATGAATAAGGTAGCATTGATCGTTGGAGTTGCTGGAGCTTGCCGAAAAGGTGAATAAACTTTTCTTCGCGTAGAAAATGTAGTGTTTCAGGAGGAATTTGTTGAAGTTACCATTCCGAACACAAAGACGAAAGTATGTCGAGAATTTGCTATAACCGCTGGAGCTTTTGACGGTATGAACTGCATCGAAATGGTTAAAAAATACGTTAATCTAAGGCCATCAAATGTTAAGCATGACAGGTTTTTTGTGAAATATTTGAATGGAAGATATGAAGTGCAACCTGTAGGTATAAACACATTTGGAAATATTCCGAAAATTATCGCCCAGTTTTTAAAGTTGCCAAATCCTTCTTTGTATACTGGTCACTGTTTTCGGCCGTCATCCACTACTCTGCTTGCGGATTCTGGAGCTGATTTGCTGAGAATCAAACAGCATGGAGGATGAAAGTCCAATACAGTTGCTGAAGGTTACGTGAAGATTTCCATAATTAATAAACAGAAGATTGCGACAAACATTCTTGGGAAAATCACAAAGAAAATATCCAAATTAATGCTATACAAAAACTTCGTTGTCCGCTGGGGTCAATATCAATAATTGTTCAAATTGTGTAATTAATATTTATAATTAAATTTGCCATTCACGTGTTACAGTTACCTGAATATTGAATGTATTGATCTTCATAATATGTAATACATGAAGGAAGTAAGGAAGTACATAGTTCAAGTAGTTTACTCTCACAACGATTCTGTGTTTTTCACAATCAATGACGAAATTTACTTTTCATCACCAGTTGCGAAAAGTTCTACTTTTCGTAACTAGTTACGAAAAGTAAGACGTTTCATAACGTCGATGAGTTTTGAAAAGTGTCACTTTATTTGTCAAAATTAGAAAAATTATGTTTTTACCGACATTGACCACAATTCTTCTTGCTGGGTCATTCCAAGTTGTTCAGAGTGAATAAGGCATGAAATCTTCAACATGAAGGAACATTTGACATTCTTCATTCTTTCTATAAGTAATTAAAGAGTAACGAATTCCCTTTCGAAGGAATATCCGCGGCGATTAAAATTTCTAATTGTCATTCTATGCAGACTTCGCAACGCCAAAAGCCATCTCTCGAATCCTCTCTCTGATCCCCTGTATTATTAAAATCGAGATCCAGTGAACTTTCACGGCGTAATGAATTTAACAGTATTGACTTTCATATTCAAAGGTCCAGAAGTTATGAATCGGAATTTATTCCGACGGTATAAAAACTTTTTTTTTCTTTCCGAGTTCTTTTGGCGTTTAGAGTTCAGCATCATTTTAATTGATCTCCGGCATAAGTTTCGTTATCGAATGAAACACTTTTGGACGTGTTCCAGAAGGACTGATCGAGGAAAAATAGATTTGGAATCATCTGAGGAAAATATTGAAAGAAGTGGTGAATTTGAGCCTGCTGGAGCATATACTGGAGAAATTAATGAATAGACTCCAAGGATTGAAGATAAAAATTTATAAATGGAATAAGTCATGAATTTTTCATCACAATAGGCAACATTAATATAACACTTAACATAATAGTACCTGGTTAATAGGATAGGTTAATGGAATAAGAATAATGATATTCTCGACATAATAATAAAATAACAATAGTTTGTTCATATAAATGAAAATTCCGAGTGTAGTTAATAGGTATTGAAAATATTTTTAGCACTATATATTTATGATGAAATCAGATGAGAAAAATTCAGCAATTGCAAAATTTTATTATCAATATTTAACAATCATTACTCATGAACATTAATATCAATCGTAAAACTAGAACAATTACTAACATTAATGCCCTGTGACGTTAGAGATCTTCGCAACATATCAATAGAATCCTCAGCACCATCAGTACTTGTAGAAAATGAAAGTACTATATAGGATGATGATGATCCAAAATCTGTTCAGGTTGTGAGAATTTTTTCAGCAATGACATTTCTATATGCAATGGAATGATCTACATAGCCCTCGGCTACTGTCGTAGATTTCCATCCACCATGTTTTTTTATATCTGTCATATTTGCTCCTGATTCTGCTAGCAATGAAGCGAAGGATCTTAGAAAATAGTGTCCTGTATATTGCTTTGGTTCTGGCAGTTTGAGGAATTCGGCAACAATAGATGGAATTTTCTCAAATGTATTAATAACAACTGGATTGGCAGTGCATTTATTATCCATTTATTTCAGGAAAAAACGACGGTGTTTGATGACGGAAAGCCGCAGTACAAAGTCCTCAAGAAAATAGTCTACATACTTCCCAATAATACTGCATTTGGAAGTTGTATAACCAATGATTTATTTGTTATTTCGATGTCTTCCACTGATAAATTACACAATTCTTCAAGTCGACAGGCTCAAAATAATCCGAAAATAGTTGCAACCTTAACCATCAAGTATTTCTCATCTGGTGCCTCCTTTATAAACTTTTCAACTTGTTCACGAGTGAGAATTTTCGATTTCTTGGAACGATATCCTTCACGTATTAGTTTTAAGTATGCTATTACCTTAAAATATTTCCTAAAATCCACACCATTCTAACAAGGGTGCTTGACTTATCATTGAAAATTTGATCCACAAAGTTGATGAACTCCACATTTTTTATTTTTCTTCTGAGTATGCCAGGAAAACAGTTCTACTGAAGTTCCCTACTACATTTTTCAATTCACACCAGGCCAGGAAATTGTTATATGCAATATCGTACTGCTGAACAGATTTTTTAGGTAGGAGTTCCAGATTTGCTCTTCTTGCAGACTCTTCAATATCCAGAGGAACAACCAAATCGTCACTTTTATTAATAATTGGACTCTCGAAAAACATATTGAGCAGTTAGAAACCTAAAACGGAAATTGAACAGGAACGAAATTCAAATGACAGCTTCTTTTCTCATTTGTTAGTAATCATAACGTTGGCAACGTTTGCATTCACAACAACCGTTTGATTATTTGAATATTAAAATGCATTTTGAAGTTTATTGTCATTGCAAATTCGCCCATTTCATCATCAAAATATGGCAGTTGTACAAAAGACATTGTATGGTATTCGTGTTGAAAGTGATTTCATTTTATTCGTGACTTTTTCAGTCACAAAATAAAACGTCACTTCTAACACTCATATCATAAATAACTATTATGTTGCACACAGATCAATAAATATTTCGATGGCGTTATATTAAAAAATACCTAAGCTTATTGTATGACATCTAAGGTCTATTTATTTTAACTACCACTTAACGCTACAGTTGTACACCTATTAGTTAGAGCGAGAGGAGAAAAGATAATTTTTTTAATTTTTCTCCAGCAATATCAAAACTCCAGAATTGAATTCGATGGTAGTAAACCACGAATAGCTACGAATTTTCTATTCCACGTCGGTTTCTCTCAATAAATCCAGTTGTGAATATGGGAAAATCATCAATTTTACATGCGGTTCTCGTTATTGGATTATATAAATATATAGATATATATTTTCTGTCTGCTGGCCACAAATAAAATTCGAATTGAATTTATACATCTCCCAGTATACTTCAAAGACGAAATACGTATCGACATTTTATTGAATGTATCGAATTTGTTCGAACCTCTATTATAACATGAAATGTGATAATGTTTCAATACCACGAGTTCAGAGTACTGAATACTTGGGTTTGATTGAAGTTGAGCCACACAATTTTTGGAATTTGTATACCTAATACTAGCTGCAGCAACAGAAATCATTTTCTGTTGTGCAAAATTCGACGATTTTGAATTTGGCGTGGAAAATTCAAACATAATTTTTGACGTGTTTATTGCTTTTTTCCATAAAAGGGACTCCTTCGGTATTATGTGGGGTGGAAGTTTTCATTGAAATGCTCTCTTTGTAGGTATAGTTATGTAAGGGATGAAAAATTATAAAAGGAAAAATGGGGCTTAGTATCCAAGCAAAAGGTATTTGGGGAAAACTTCATGTTATCAATATTGATGGATAGAATTTTCGACACAATATCCAGAAAAAAGGGAAAATCCAACAAAAATTACAATCTCTCAGAAGTTTCGAAAAGTGAAGAATTCATTAATAGTTCCAAATTTAACAAAATTTCAGGAGGTTAGGCACAGTAGCCAAGAAATTTGTTGTTTCGAGTAATGAAGTTGCGGAGATTATTTCACTTTGTTAACAATCAAATTTTGTTCACAAATTTCTTTATTATTTTACTTTCTGGGTGAAGTTGAGTTGATCGTTAATTTATTTTTGTAGTTGAATATCAATAACATATAACACATAGCGTGAAGGATTACTTTCTCGATACACTATAATTTGTTGTTTTTTTTTCTTGACTTATCCTATGCATGCTCTGTAATGTCTAAAAGGATTAATAAAAGTTATTATTATTATTATTATTATTATAGTATTTTGTTTCATAATTATTACAGTAAATAGAACGATCACTTACGTACAAGTCAAAGACCTACCCTGTATAATCAGGTATATAGGTAATTGGCTTCGTTTTTCGAAATTTAGGTGTTCGTACTAACTTGAAGAGGAAGTGCATCAGAACGCACAGTATTTTAAATTCTTCATGCACAATTAATGGTCTTAATGATATATGTACAACGAATACAAACTCTTTAATTAGGAATAAAAGAGCATCGTTTTTCAATGGTTGTTATCCATCGGGTCAAATATCGGTAATCGCCCTGTGAGAATTCTGATTTATTACTTACGATGGTAGTTTATTAGCAGTTGCCGTCATCTCGAATTTTCTCTGTAGATTCAACATGCCTACCGATAGTATTGAAGAGTTTTAAAATACTGAATTCGCAACCCAACTTTCGAAAGGGTTTAATAATTTTTTATATAAATGACATTTTATTTTGATTATGATATGTTATAATATCACAAGAGCTTGGACAATATTCGATTTTTCAACGAGTCACGAAGATCAAAAGAAAGAAGAGAATCGAAACCGAAAAATGGAAAAGCTACTGGAAGACTACCAACTCTAGAAAAAAAATCAAGCAGAATCTGACATGTCATTATATTTGTTTTTCTTAGTTAATTGTGAATAAGCTACAGAAAGTTGTCCGAGAGTCAGAATGTAATAAAAAGACCTGTCACCAGATAGAGTGCTCAGACATTTCACATGATATTCCTTATGTCCTGAAGTTTTTTTTGAAAGATTATTATTCATGAGAAAAATTAAATTTTCGACATATAACTGGGTTTTCCATATGTCGGAGAAACGCTAACAGCTAGATAACAATTTCTCTCTATTGCGTTTAACTAATGTATTTGAATCCTCTAAGATATATATTTGGGTATATTTTTGCAGTTTTCATAGATTTTTTACATATCTCTAGACTCCTCACATGTAAGTGATTACTTACTCCGAGAATGAACATTCTCTTTGGTAATAAATACGGATTAATTATATTCTCATGTGCATCTCATTATATCAATCAATTCATCTCATTTCCCAACTATTCACTTCTCATAACACTTGCTAATTATTGTTCTCGAGTTTCAGATGAATGAAAATCCTCAAACGCAAAGGTGAATCATGAAATCAGTCTTCTCTCTCAATAAAACCAAGTGAACTTCTCTGAAGTATTTGAACAATCAAGTAGCTCAAACATTGAACCTGATTGACAGTCTCAGTCCCTGCTTCACCTTGAGCAGTCACCTCAAATATTGATGAAACCATTCAACTGGTATGATCTCCCCATTATAAATAAGAAATTCTCAATCCTTCTGCTATCTCGAAACCAAAGGGTGAGTGGTTTTAATTCATACATAGTACTCTCATGTTATAATCCTCATAATTTTCAATTGTAACTTCTATTTTTCTGATGAACACTAATCCTGCTTACTAAAAGCAGTTTGTCATTGTAAATGTCGTCTCAATTGATTAAATTAGCATTCCTTTTATAGACCAGCGTTATAGATTATAGTTATTGATTTCTCAATCATGATATTCTCACATTAGTAATAATCTACTAAGCTTTCAATACACGTATCTCCTCTAAGGCCTGATCTCTCTTTCATTACAACTCTAATAATTCATTATTCAACCTTCTGTTTTTCTGATAGAATAACGAGGCTCTTGTAATCAATGTCGATTGCTTCATCACTGTAAACGTTGAGTTTAATTTTGAATTAATGGAACTATCTCAAAGTCTAAGTCTGACTTCATCTGACCTCTCATTTTTTACTTCTCTAGACTACCTGTTTTTAGTTGAATAATGTCACTCTGAACGTCATGGCGGGTGACTTATTCATTTTATGATTGTGAATGATTGTTAATTAGTATTTTTACACTACCATCTCCAACTCAATTATCTGGATACAGTCCTTCACAGTAATTTTACAAAATCAGAACAACCCCGATTTTGAACAGATATAACCTCCCTGTTTTAGTTGGCCCGACATCAGCATTGACCTTTTGACGCACCCCCCATCTCGCAGCGATCTGTAGAAACTCAGTGTCCATTCCTCAGCCTGTCCCATTCATTCACCCAATTAATTTGCACCCTCCAGAATGGCAGAAACTCCCAACGAAGAGGAATATATACGTATCGCGGCCATTTCGTCGAATGAAAAGGTTATCTTTCTGGAAGCAAGGGAATTCTCCTCGATGCATTCAGGGCGACATAAAGGGTGTGCTAAATCCGAAACTGGAGCACGGCACTAATGATTATAATAAGGAGGCCGTGGCCTGATGGGAACGACGAAATGCAATCCTGTCTTGCCTTCAGCTATCTGGGATCTCGATTTTCTGATAAGATTCAAGCCTGGTGCTCCGGAGATCTGCATAAAGCTGGGAAGAAATTGCCGTGTGCGCGGGACGAAATAGCTGATAAGATCTTCTTTCAGTTGGAAGGTCCAGGGAAAGAAGTTTTTCTTGGTTATGAATAATTTGTCGTTGGATGGATTTTGAAAGTTAAAGGACGAAACTTGGATTTTGGTAGTCACCTATCAACCCAGATTTGCCTGAAGTTGAAATTGAATGTTTGTTCAAAATCGGGGTTGTTCTGATTTTGTTAAATTACTGTAAGGACTGTATCCAGATAATTGAGTTAGAGATGGTAGTATAAAAACATTAATTGACATCATTCACAATCACAAAATGAATAAGTCACCCGCATGAAGTTGATACAGTACAAATACAAATATTGAAGTCATCTATATACTCAGAGTGAATTATTCAACTAAAAACAGAAGTATTCTAGAGATGTTCAAAATGAGAGGTCAGATGAAGTCAGACTTAGACTTTGGGAAAGTTCCATTAATTCAAAATCAAACACAGCGTTTACAGTGATGATGCAATCGAAATTGATTGCGAGAGCCCCTTTATTTCATCAGAAAAACAGAAGGTTGAATAATTATATGTTAGAGTAGGCTGAGTTGTAAGTGAGATCAGGCCTTAGAGGAGATACGTGTATTGAAAGCTTGGTAATCTAAGTCTGTTCTTCATTGAGATTATTGAAAATGTGAGAATATCATGATTGAGAAATCAATATTTATGATCTATAACGTTGGTCTATAAGGAGAATGCCACTTAATCAATTGAGACGATATTTACAGTGACAAACTGCTATTAGTAAGCAGGGTTAGTGTTCATCAGAAAAATAAAGGCTACAATTGACAATTATGAGGATTATAACATGAGAGTTCTTATGTATGAATTAAAACCGCCAACCCTTTGGTTTCGAGAAGGCAGAAGGCTTGAGATCTTACTTGCTAAGTGCTTCAGAATGGTTTTCTCAATATTTGAGGAGACTGCTCAAGTGAAGCAGGGACTGAGACTGTCAATCAGGTTCAATGTTTGAGATACTTGATCGTTCAAATACTTCAGAGAAGTACACTTGGTTTTATTGAGAGAGAAGACTGATTCCATGATTCACCTTTGCGTTTGAGGTTTTCCATTCATCTGAAACTCGAGAAGAATCATTAGCAAGTGTTATGAGAAGTGAATAGTTGAGAAATGAGATAAATCGATGAAGATATTGAGATGCACATGAGAATATAACAAATAAGTATTTATTACCACAGAGAATTTTAATTCTTGGAGCAAGTAATCACTTCCATGTAAGGAGTCTAGAGATTTTTGAAAAATCTATGAGAACTGCAAAAATATACCAAAATATATATCTTAGAGGAGTCAATTACATTAGTTCAACGCAATAGAGACCTCATGAGAATAAAGTGAGAGAGGATTACCATTATTTTGCTCTGTTTTCGTTCTTGATGTCTTCCCGAAAATATCATTAGAAAATTCCTCAATTTTTTTACTCGGTAAGAAAAGCCTGCTGCCTGCAAATTTTTAAGTAACTTGAAAAACCTCTCAGTATTTTGAGCAGAACAATTCAATTTTCATCAGAAGCTACGATATAATAACTGTGATGACTCTCTATGCCATATGGATTCATTCAGAACGTTTCAGCTTTTAATGTGAAATTTTTCCGCATCAAACATTGAAAATATTGAAAATTTATAATTTTCTTCGACTTTCTTCCTGAGATGTATCATTCTTAAAGTTCAAACTTAATAAAAGAGGAAACAGTTTTTATTCATTATGCCGTAAAAGAAACAATGAGAAAGTTTACCATCTCACCGAAAAAGTTTATCTGAATTTTTTACAGAAATTTACTCACGAATAATTCAACAAGTTTTTTTGATGCTTTGTCGTAGTTTATACTAACTTTTCACCGTCATTTTTTATGGTTTCAAAAGAACTCCAAATAAGAAACAATGATTGAGACCCGGTGAACGTGCAGGCCAAGTAATTGACCCACCACGTCTTAATCACCCATTTGGGAATACATTTAAACAATTTCGAAAATTTCGTCGACAGTGAAGACGAATATTGAAAAAATCATTTTCTTATAATGATGGCAAATTGTTCTGCAGAAAAAAAGAAGGTTTTCACCTGAAATTAGTGGTGGTGAAAACATGACTCAGTAGGCATTACACTCTCGAGTCCCATCCAGATATTTAAGAAAAGCAACATTCACCCCAAATTGGACAAGTCGACCTGGTGAAATATCAGTTAAATCATAAACCTTATTAGAATTTATGTACAATGTTGAGCTGACTCTCCTTCTTCGACCAGTTTCAACAAGCATTTGCCTTTCCCGTCGCAGCTTGGAAGCAAGCAAAAATCGATATTCCCTCTAATAATTTTAGATTGTTCTCAATGCATACAGAGTCCGGGTACCTTGCGATAATGCATGTCGTAAAATATCAGCCGTTTCCGCAAAAAGACAACGGTGTACAATACCCGCCTGTGTTGCTGACGTCTTCCTGAATACGAATTTGTGGGGGTCGGCTTTATAGCGCCTTTGTATGAGGCTGTTTCTTCGTGGAATTCTCGGTGTTCGGTATTGTTTATCGAATATGCTCACTATTTTCAGCTGGTTGTATTAACAAATGTGAAATCGATAGATGATGCAGGTTTCCCATAGGGTTTTGAACGCTGTACAGGGTAGAGGCAAAATTGGTGATCTCTGAACTACAACTATATTCTGACATAATAGCAAAATCACGAAACATAATAGTATATTCTAAAACAAGTTGCAGAATGAGCTCCTATTCCAACACGAATGCGAAGTTCGATAGCATGAGTGTTGGAATTGCCTTCTGCAACGAGTATTAGACGGTATTTTCTCTATTTCAGTCAATTTTTGTGAAATATTCTCGAAAGTTAAATGAAAATTCAGATTAGTGACTTTTGTTTTGTATCTTGGCAGTTGGTGTGATATACGAAATTTGACAGATCACGGAATTTGAATTGTTTTGATTCGAAACTTAATTCGATCAGAGTTCAGTACTGACAACCATAAAACAAAAAATATAACTGAAAACAATGCTGTAATGAGTTTCATTACAGCACTACTTTCAGTACTGTAATGAACCCATTACGATACTGAAATAGAGAATAGTATATTCTAAAACAAGTTGCAGAATGAGCTCCTATTCCAACACGAATGCGAAATTACATGAGTGTTGGAATTGCCTTCTGCAACGAGTATTACACTATATTTTCTCTATTTCGATCTAATTTTGGGCCTTTTTTATTGTATCTTGGCAGTTGGCGTGATTAACGAAATTTGACAGATCACGGAATTTGAATTGATTTGATTCGAGAATTGATTGGATCGTAGGTCAGTACTGATAACCACAAAACGAAAAATATAACTGAAAACAATGCTGTAATGAGTTTCATTACAGCACCACTTTTAGTACTGTAATGAACTCATTACGTTACTGAAATGGAGAAAATCATATAAGAATCATAGACATAATTGTACACTGCGTCTGTGTCCCATTTTCTTTGAGACTGCACTGTATCTCAGCTATCATTGAGGATATAGAGACATGCGATTTTCCCTACCCTGTATCCGATTTTTTTGAAACTTTTAAGGCCAGCAATATTTCAACTACTTTTGTGTCAAAAAAATGTTGGAGATTTTATTGTTTTTCAAGCCCTGTATAAGATAGAAGAAAAACGAAAACTGCTTATAATAGATATTTTTACATGAAAGTCAGTGGCTCATTTTGAAATTTCTTTGGAGCACTGTTTTCTTAAGACTGGGCACAATTTTGATATTTTCCGAATGAAGCACCCTGTTTATTTTATCGATATTCTTGTTTTTCTGAATTTTAATCCCAAAAATCTAATAAATCCGTATTAGTGTTTGTTAATTTTATCGTAAGACATGAATTCTTTCACACATGGAGTTAATTAATACTTTTACAAAATGCCATGTGATTTGAACGAATTTATTCAATCATAATAAACTCAAAATATCATATTTGTAATTTGTTTATTGCAATCACAGTTTTTTATGTTAAAAATGTGGGACTGATAATTTATTTGCTGTTTCCAGAATTTTCAAGATTATGTTAATAATATAATCGAGTGAAAAAATTCGAATCACACAGCACTTTGAAAATTCAATAATTGAATGCATGTGTGAAATAATTCATGGCCTTCAATTAAAAAAAAAACAGATATAAATATGGATTTTTCTGATTCTGGAAGATAAAATTTATTGGGAATCAGTTCAAGTTATATCAATAATTCAGAAAAAAAATTTAAAGAATTTTACATTAAAATATACAGTATGTTCCATTTGGAAAATACTAAGTTTGTGCCCAAACTTAAAAGCAATGCCCTAAAAAATTTTTTGAATAACCAATGATTTACATGTGAAAATTGTTGAAGTTGATTTCATTCACAATAAACAGAACAAAGACTTTAACATTTATATTCATAAATTGATTGACATTTCCAAATTTGTATTGATCATTTTTTTTTATGATCATAAAACCAAAATAAACTAATGCTTGAGAAAAATATCTTCAACTTCAATACCTTCCCTCATTGGAATATTTTGGTTAATCCCATTTTCTTTCTGAGTATTTGCAGCCGAGGTTTGAACAGAGGTTTTGTCATTAAATCTGCCAATTGGTCCTCTGTTGAAACTTTTTCAACTTTTATCTTATCTTCTAAAACAAGTTCTCTCACAAGGAAATGTCTTATATGAATATGTTCAGTACGTCTGTGGAATCCTGGATTTTGGCTCAACTTAATAGCAGCTTCGTTGTCTACCATTAATGCTGGAACTAATTTAAAACCGAGAATTTCTTGAAATAATCGTTTTAGCCATTCCATTTCCCGTGCAGCTTCACTGGCAGCAACTATTTCTGCTTCTGTTGTGGAAATTGCAACAGATGTTTGACGTTGACTTAGCCAAGATAAAGCCCCACCAGCATACATACATAAAATACCAGAGGTGGAGCGTCCTGTTTCACTATCACCTCCGTGGTCTGCATCACTGAAGGCCACTAACTCATCTCTCTCCTTTGACCTATAGCCTTTGACCAACTGCTTCTCGATAAGGAAAAGTTTTGTTCAATTCTCTCGCAATTTATGAATATCTTTACTTCAATTCTGTTTGTTCAACCACGCTCTGCTACCATGTTGAAGTTGATTTTATTCACAATAAACAGAATAAAGACTTTAACATTCATATTCATAAATTGATTGACACTTCCAAATTTGTATTGATCTTTTTTTTTATGATCATAGAACCAAAATAAACTAATGCTTGAGAAAAATATCTTCAGCTTCAATAAAAATATCTTTTAGAAGCAGTTTTTTTTTAAATTTCATATACAGGAAATATACTGAGAAAAAGTATCTCCAAAAGTGTACATTTTTCGTTTTCGCCCTGTATTTCAGAAAGAGGAGTAGTTGAAATATTTCTATTTATGGATTTAAAAGTTTCACAAAAAAATGATGAAAGGGCGCGAAAACCAGATGTCTCTATCTTCAATAATAGCTGAGATCCAGTGCAGTCTCAACCAAACTGGGACACAGTGTACAGGGAAGGCAAAGTTGATGATTCCTAAGCCACAACATTTCAACCCTAAGATATCGAGTGAAATGAATGGCACATTCTGTATTTTTTTTTTCAAGAAACGCATTTTGACATCAACTGCATTTCCCTCTCTCTTTTTCTTTTCAAGTTAGAGCCAGAACTTAAAATTTGAGCGATTTCAACATTGTTCCATCTCCATTTCTGTTTTTACTATTATTTTGAAATGAAATAGTATATTCTGGAACAAGTTGCAGAATAGACTCCTATTCTGTAATGAGTTCATTACAGCACTTTTTTCTAGAACTGTAATGAACTCATTACGTACTGAAATAGAGAAGCATGATACATACACTATTTTGATAGCAATCCATAGGTGTAGTCTTATTTTTGGACTTTTTTCCTACAGGTTTCCTCGCTGAGAAATGTAATAAAGTTGTGTTCTTTCTCATGGAAACAGTAGTTGATATGACTCAGTAAGAATAGTTGTTTTTTATCGTTTTAAAAAATATATAACACATCCAGCATAATATTTCTATAAATATACTCCAGAAAATGCTCAGAAAGGTTAATCTTCTGACTTTTTCCACTGCGAATTCAGTTTTTCTTGTTCGACTGTGAGTTGAACAAAAAAAAATATCCCGTCTTTCTCCTAGTGACTTCCACCAGAACAATTCGTGAAGAATTAAACCGGTGATCAACTCCAATCGATATGCGTTCGGCACAGCGAGAGCCGAGCCATGAAATTTCATGTGCATATCTTGGGAAAACAAATGCCATTCCCAGAGCTCATCGATGGTCCAAAGTTTTCCGAGCTTTCCATCTATTATACAAATCCAGGACGTCGAATTTCCACAGGGAATCTGCCTGGGAATCGATTCATCAAAAATGTATTGAAGAATTCCAGTGGCGTAGGCGTCGAAACTTGTACGGTTCTGCGAAAAAAATGGTTCGAAATAGGAACTAACGACGACTATGAATTTTTTATGATACTAGTTTAGAGATTAGACCCTCGACGTAGCTCGCGTAATATAGGGTGTCTCGAAATGTCCCTACAACAGTTGTCAAAGATGACATATAGAGGGTTATTCACGAATATGGCTCTAGAGAATATTTTTTGGAATGACCAAGATTCAGGTCTGAAATTTTAAAGCTGAGCTTTAAGTAAGAAGACGACTTCTCTTATATTTTTTGAAGGTTCTAGGACTTCCGGAAGTGACATCAACTTCCTTTTTTCAATTGGAAAGACCAATTTTTTATTCCATGAATAGATTCTCCATTGAACTCTGAGTCTTTTTGATTCCAAAAGTTTGAATTTTTCCGAGAAAATTCTCTTTGAATGAGGAAATACGAAAAAAAATCTCAAATTTGAACTGTGTCGAAATGCAGGTTTTTCATCGAAAATTCTCATTTTTGAAAATTTCCGAGAATAAAGGCTGATGCTTCTTTTCCGATAGCGTGATTTTCAGAATATGATACGGGAGGTCACAAATTCTTTATCAAAGTTAGAAGTGACGAAACATCTAAAAATCGATTTTCTAAATTGGAACCCCATTTTTTCGAAGCATTTTCGAAATCTTCGTCAAAAATTAATAGGACCATACGTCTAAGACTTTTATCCCAGAATGAACATTTTTCGAGATATTCAGGAAAAACGATTTTGTCTTCAATATTCAATCTCATTCCGAAAGTGTTTTTTAAATGGAAAATAATTAGCGGTCAAGTGAAATTTTTAGAGATCTCTATTATAAAGAAAATATTTTCTATAATTCAGACGAGTTAATTTCTTGAATTATCATCTGTAATGCGAGAGGAACAATTGGATTAAAGTTCTCAATGTGAGTATTAGTGAAATCATCGTAAAAATGCTCATGAATGCAGAAAAAAATAATTTGTAATAATTTTTGATGCTTTTGAAAGAATAATCAATAGAACATGTAACAATTTCATTACTGAAAATTCAAATTTCCCTACCATGACAAAAAAGAAATTCTCCAGAATTAAGAATTTTCGGAAATTATCCTTAGTTTTAAGAAAGAAAGAAAAACTGAACTCGTCTGAATTATAAAAAAAAATTTTCCCGATAACAGAGATCTCCAAAAAATTTAACTTGACCGCTAATTATTTTCCTGTGGAAAAACACATTCGGAATGAGATTGAAAATTGAAGACAAAATCGCTTTTCCTGAATATCTCGAAAAATATTCATTTTGGGATGACAGTTTTGGATGTATGCTCTTATTATTTTTTACGAAAAATTCGAAAATGTTTCGAAAAAAATGGGGTTCCAATGCGAAAAAATCGAGTTTTTGATGTTTCGTCATTTCTAACTTTGACAAGGAATTTATGACCTCCTGTATCATATCCTGAAAATCACTCTATCGGAAAAAAAGCATCAGCCTTTATTCTCGGAAATTTTCAAAAATGAGAATTTTCGATGAAAAACCTGCATTTCAACACAGTTCAAATTTTTTTTCGTATTTCCTCATTCAAAGAGAATTTTCTCGGGAAAATTCAAACTCTTGAAATCAAAAGACCCAGAATTCAATGACGCAAAGGGGGTCCTCCCCTTTGAAAAACGAAAGTTGATGTCATTTCCAGAAAAACCGGAATTCCTAGAACCTTCAAAAAATATACGAGAAGTCATAGAACCCCATATTCATGAAAAACCCTGTATATTGAAAATATTTAAATATTCTTGGAACTTTTCTTAAATATGAGAAGTTATTATTTATTCATTTTCATTCTTTAAATGGGCTTTTTTCATAGAGGACACTCTATAAACAACGAACCACGAATATTATCGAAAGGAGTTGTGGAAAAATCAATTCAATTTTTTCTTAAATTTTTCTTCGTGAAACATTCAGATCCCAAGTATCGAATTATCATTTTGTTTACTAAATGAAACGAAAAATATTGAAGAAAGAATTTGAAAAATTTTCAAACTTCTTGAATATCATCATATTATTTTTGAAAGTGAAATTTCTGTTAATTTCATTGTATCACGACCAATAAATGATATCTTCCTCTGAGTCTTGTCAGTCTTTGCACCTCCTAATTTTGTGGTTAAACTGTACTCACCAAAAGTATTCAAGAGCTTTCGATGCGCCTCAGCTCAGCCACAGATTTCTTCGTATTAAAGCAGAAAATTAAAATCTTCGCAAATGAGGAAAATTCTGCTCGTAAACTGATAAACCTTTATGATGCAGACACAAATCGATTAATATTTCGATGGCGTTATGTTGACAAATACTTAAACTTATTGTATGACATCTAAGATCTCTTTATTTAAACTTCCACTTATCGCTATTGTTAAACGACGGAAGCAAAGTTGTACATCTAATAAAATCATCCTCAGATTTTTCCATATAATTTTCAAGAGAAAGGGCCCTATTAATGAATTCAGATCGATCATTCAAGTTTAACAAGTTTGTGGATTTTTCCAGAAACGAATCATGGGCTCCCTCCTACGCCACTGGCGTCGGATTCGTCAGAAGGTAGAGGTAAGGATTTATTCGATTAGTGGCAGGACGGAGTGAGGATAGCTGCAACTGAATAGAGCGGTGATTGGGAATGAACAAGCATAAAGAGTCGGTGATTGAATAGTGGTAAAAAATCATCTCGATCGACAGACGCGTTTGGCGACAGGGAATTCGGATTATTTTCTTCTGGATTTCCGCAGCGTTTGGACGGGATTTTCTATATTGTTCCTTTTTCGCGAATCTTTTATGAATAGGGGAATAAATGACAAACTGTGGTTGTTCCAGGATCGGGGTTGGTTGAATGATAATGTTGGTTTTGATTTTGCTCGGAAAACTTCAATAGGAGTAACTAAGTAAATTTGTTTTGAAAGTTCAGCTGTTGTGTTCAGTAGGAAACTAACAAGAGTTTGACATCGAATCCCTATTGAATACTCAAGAAATATACTAATATGAAATACCTGTAAAATGGGTTAACTTGGAACCGCGTGACTACTTTGAAAAAAATAGTTATTTTCCTAACAAGTGCGGAAAGTGATATTTTCCCGCACGAAACTGCCGTTACCCGAACGACGCGAAGCGGAGTTCGGGTAAGCAGTTGAGTGCGGGAAAAACACTTTCCGCGCGAGTTAGGAACAATATTTTTTCTACAAGCGCTTATACGAGATCGATTTCAACACACAGATCAAATGTGAATTGATCATTCTAAATACACATGAATGACAAAAGTCTCTGACAAGTCGTTACCATTGTACTCTCATCGTTGACGTTCGGTCCATAGAGACTACAAGCCTATGAAATAAATTTAAACTGTAATAATAATATTCATAAATTCTTTATTAATTGAAAAAAAAACTAGACTAACAGCACGTAAAAATGAATTTTGATAAGGAATCTATGTACATTCTGTTTCTTCCCATTATTATCAATATATTCATTAGAAATATTCAGTTATTATTTATATTTATTGTAAACGTGCAGTTGGTCGCGTTATGCAAATTTATAGCAGAAGCCATCATATTGGTCGAAGTCAGCTGCTCCTTGGAAGATAATGATTCTGTATTACAGTTTGAAGGGGAAGAAGCAAAACGTTGAATATTTGCCATCATATTGTTCGAAGGCTCTTTGGAAGGTAATGATTTTGTATTACAGTTTGAAGAGGAAGAACCATTCAAATTAAGAATTTTAGTGGACATTCTTTTTTCTGGTTAATAGATTCTTCCAAGTATCCCTCAGCAACAGCAGTTGACTTCCATCCTCCTAAACGTTTAATATTTGTGATACCTTCTCCACAATTGGCTAGGAAAGTAGCCGAGGAGCGCCTAAAACTGTGTCCTGTGTATAATTCCGGATTTTGTAGGCGTAAGTAAGCTGCAATTTCGGACGGTATTTTTCCTATTGTATTGATTCCGACAGGTTGAATCTTACATTTTCCCCGATTATACTTTATGAAAATTCGGCGATGAGGTATTTCCTTTGGACGTAAATTCATATATTTTCTATATATGTTCAGAAAATATCCATTATTGGTGTCTTGGGATATAACAAACGATCTGGGTGAATGATTTTTGGAGTCCTTAATATTGACGATGATCAAGTCTCCTTTATCATCTATATCGTCGATGGTGAGTTTTGTAAGTTCCTCTCGTCTGCAGGCACCAGCTTATCCAAAAATTGATACCAACTTCATCATCAAGTAAATTTCATCAGATGCCTCACTCATGAATTTTGTTATTTCCTCTTCATTAAAAGTTTTGACCTTTTTGGACGAAATCCTATATTCTTTCGTTTAATGAAGGCAGTTAATTTATGGAATTTTCCAATATCCAAATCCTGTTTCAGTTTACAAACACTCGTTATCATTGAATATCGGGACCATAATGTGTTTGGTCTCCAAATTTTGGACATTTCCAAAAAATACGCCGAAAACACTTCCTCCTTCCTCGGTTGAACCTTTTTGGAATTACACCAATCAATGAATTCTGAATATTGCTTCTCATGTTTTATCTTCGACTTGGCCGGTAACAAATTTAAACTCGCTTCATAAGAAGCTGCTAATATTTCTTCGGGCAGGCCATCATCAGATCTCGAAGTATCCATTTTACCGGAGCGTACTGATTGAATTCGAGTTGATATTATTTATATTTAATAGTATATTCTAAAACAAGTTGCAGAATGAGCTCCTATTCCAACACGAATGCGAAGTTCGAAAACGAGCGACGAAGGAGCGAGTTTTCGATAGCATGAGTGTTGGAATTGCCTTCTGCAACGAGTATTAGACGGTATTTTCTCTATTTCAGTCAATTTTTATGAAAACCTCTCAAAATTCAAATGAAAATTCAGATTAGTGACTTTTGTTTTGTATCTTGGCAGTTGGTGTGACAAACGAAATTTAACAGATCACGGAATTTGAATTGATTTGATTCGAAACTTGATTCGATCGGAGGTCAGTACTGACAATCATAAAACGAAAAATATAACTGAAAACAATGCTGTAATGAGTTTCATTACAGCACTACTTTTAGTACTGTAATGAACTCATTACGATACTGAAATAGCGAAACACAATTTCATAATATAATGACAATGTATTAATTCTTATTCACATGCCGTTTCCATAGTAACGTCGTCGGTGGCATAGAGATATATCATTATTCAGTTTATTCTTTAGAAAAAGCGTGCGAGAAAAACCCTTGCTAATCCATTACCACACGCATTTGCGTGCGGTAATGGAATAGCAGGGGTTTTTCCCACACTGTTTGGCAATGTGAATCTTTACGAATTGAAATACGTGCGGGAAAGAGAATGAAAGTGCACGCTTGTAGAAAATAGTAATTTATGATATGAGTGTTAAAAGTGACGTTTTATTTTGTGAGCGAAAAAGTTTGTGAAATGAGCGGAACGAATTGAACAATTTCACGAACGAAATAAAATCACTTTCAACACAAATACCATACAATGTTTCTTGTACAATTGCCCTATTTTGATAATGAAATGGGCGAATTTGCAATGACAATAAATTTGAAAATGCATTTTAATAGTCCAATAATCAGAAGGTTGTTGTTATGCCAATCGTTGCCAACGTTATGATTACTAACAAATGAGATAAGACGCTGTCATTTGAATTTCGTCCCTATCCAATTTTCGTCTTGGGTTTTTAACTGCTTAATATGTTAGTGACGATTTGGTTGTTCCTCTGGATATTGAAGAGTCTGCAAGAAGAGCAAATCTGGAACTCCTTCCTAAAAAATCTGTTCAGCAGTACAATATTGCATATAACAATTTCGTGGCCTGCTGTAAATTGAAAAATGTAGAAGGGAACTTCAGTGAAACTGGAGTTCATCAACTTTGTGGAGAAAATTTTCAATGATAAAGTCAAGCGCTCTTGTTGAAAATATCGAGAATTCTCACTCGTGAAGAGGTTGAAAAGTTTATAAAGGAGGCACCAGATGAGAACTACTTGATGGTTAAGGTTGCAACTATTTTCGGATTATTTGGAGCCTGTCGGCGTGAAGAATTTTGTATTTTATCAGTGGAAGACATCAAAATAACAAATAAATCATCGGTTATACAACTTTCAAATATAAAAACGAAAGTCAGTCGTTCCTTCAGTATTATAGGGAAGTGTGTAGACTATTTTCATAAGTACTTTGCACTGCGCCCTTTTGTCATCAAACATCGTCGTTTTTTCCTGAAATACATGAATAATAAATCGTCGGTTGGATGCAGAACTAGTCTATGTCCATTTTTCCCGAAAATCGGTTTATCACACATAAAGGTACATGATACTCCCCTCTACCTTATGCAGAAAGATCACAAGTCCAAATGATTCCCTTACCCCACTTTTTCCATTTCATTTAAACTCATGTGCTAGTTCCGTCGCGCTTCAGTTGAGTGCAGAACTATGACGAGTACAGGTGTGCAGGATTCTCTCAAGCGAATACGCGGACATAGCATAGTTCTGACCTATATAATCAGGACATAATTTTGTAGATAGCGGACTTGGTATACTTCTGCATTATTCTGTTTCAACGGTATGGCGTGCAGCAGGGCTCAAAAAATTCTAAATCTCTTGCCGGCACATGGTTTGTAATTGAGGAAAAATTTGAAATACGTAGGTGAAAATTATAACATTTTTGCAGATGCAACAAATAATACATCAGACAAAATTCAGATGATTCAGCTTCAAAAACAAAATATGACTTTTGCGGGTGAGTCCCATATAAAAAAAGTGAAGGGGATCGTTTTTGAAGAGGTTTAGTTCAGATTGATTGGTTGGGACTTTCGCGGCCATCGTTCGATGTCTGTCATTTGTTTTTTTGAGCATTTCGGCTGTCGTAGTACATTCATTCTCGACATTTCGTCATCAGGCAACTCGATTCATCTAGAATATCTCCTGAAAGAATAACTCCTGAAAGTGCCAGACACTCGAACTGGCGAAAGGTCGAGAATGAATTTACGACGACGGCCGAAATGCTCGAAAAAACAGATGACAGGTTTAGATTAGGTTCTTGTTTAGCTGTACAATATAAAAATCAAGTAATAAATAAAAATAAATCAAATAATGTTACAGAATTTTGCTTGCAGTTCGCGGAAATCAACCTCTCGAGCATTGTGATAAGTTGAAGAATCTGATGAATAAATCTTCTGACCTACAAGTTCCTCATCATTTACAGCCTTATGAAACACCAAGCTTCAGTACGAGCTTGTATTATAAGACAAATTTCGATGTTTTGAAAACGGACGAATTCTCTAACAATTGCTCTGGTCAGAACCGGAACAAATGTTTGTTTGCATTATATAGCCTTGCATCTATGAACTTCAAAATTAAAATACAACATACCTATTTGGAATCAGGTCACACACAAAGTGAATAAGATAGTGTCCACAGTGTGATCGAAAGAGCGGCACGAAATATTCCCATTTTCACACCAGAGCAGTGGTAGTCCATAGTACGAACTGCTAAGAAAAAACGTCCTTTTTATGCAGTAACGAAATATCTCAAGAAGATGTGTTTGATTTGAAGAATCTTCAATCCAAAATTGCCATAAACTTCGACAAAGACGAAGATAAAAATAGAGTGCTCGTTAGTAAATTCAAAATTATTGAATTCGACCCCGAATGTCCATGGTTTCTGTTTTTCAAGACAAAATACGAGGATGAACAGTTCAAGAAGCTGAATCTAACGAAACGAGATCGAAAATCTTTATCAATAGATAGTATTAACAATATTGTTCTCGTACCTCTCTATACGACAAATTTACCGCTGACAAAAAAAATATGACCATTTACAGTTTCTTTGTAACAAACCACGATTATTACAAAAAAAACTGAGATTTACTACTCAGCAAGATATAGATGAAGAAGATATTGAGTAGAGGACTGTGTTTTTCATGAATAATTTAGTTAGTCATTATTTCCAATGATCTCTCTTTTTTTTTGCATTTCATTATTCATTCGAAGGATTCAGTTTCAATTCTGTCAGATCTTGAACGAAATTTGATTTGTATTGCTTCATTCACAATGGACATAACACAAAGTTAAGATCATAAAAATCATTTGGAAATGTTCAGAATAGGTTTAACTTTGCCTTTGAATTCAATAAGTCGAAACGTAGAAATTAGAACGCAACCTATTAAGAACACTTCTATTCTTATTCGCTATGATTTCTGTCGATTAAATTTTTTCTTTTTAAGTATGAGTTACATTACGTCCATTGTGAATCAAGCTCTTCATCTCAGAAAATGTTCCTTTTAGTTTGTAGTACCGATTCAGGAGAATTATTACCTCAATAAATTATTTTTCATGAATTTAAAATCCCTCACTTTATCTCCACAATGCCCATTGAATTGCTAATATTATATTTAACAATGGTACACAACGAATAAGAGTATAGGCTATTGCGTTTTCGATCGAATGATACCAAATATACAGGAAGAAAACTATTGCCGAAACGTATTTTCAGTTCATTACTGAGGACTTAGAATAGTTCCGCAATGTAGAACTATTATATGTCCAATCAAATTTATACTATGTCCAAATTTCAGTTGGTATTAATACATTTGGGAAAATTTCAACTATTGTTGCCGAATTACGCAAACTACCAGAACCAAAGCAATATACAGGACACTGTTTTCGAAGATTCATTGATAGCAGAATCAGGAGCAAATCAGGAGCAAATATTACGGATTTAAAAAAACATGGTGGACTGAAGTCTACAACGGTAGCCGAGGGCTATGTTGATCATTCTATTACGTATAGAAATGTCATTGCTGAAAAATGTTTCCCAACCCCAACAGATTTTGGATCATCATCCAATATTGTACTTCTGGTTTCTACAAGTACTGATGGTGCTGAGGATTCTATTAATGTGTTGCGAAGCTTCCTAACGTCGCAGGGCATTAATGTTAGTAATTGTTCTAGTTTTACGATTAATATTAATGTTCATAAGTAGTGATTGTTAAATATTGATAATAAAAATTTGCAACTGCTGAATTTTTCTGATCTGATTTCATCATAAGAAAATGGAGTGCTAAAAATATTTTTAACACTAATGTTATAAATATTTTTAACACACTTTTAACATTGTCTGCTGTCATTAAAAGTGTCATCTTTAATGGCAGTTTTATTGGGACCACATGCCCGCAAATAATATTTGCTACAACAATATATTATGTTAAGTTAGACAATATATTATCCTAGAAATAGGAGAGCAAAGAAATTTCAAATACTTTTTTCCACTTTTTTCTATTCATTCTTCTTGAGATCAATGTGCTTAGTCATCGTTTTCGGGATTACTTTGAACGTGTTCAATGAAGCTCAAAATTTTAAACAAATTAGATTTTTTCTTGTAGAAAATGATCCGCTCTTACAAACGGGAACATGTTGCAGGAAAATATGCCAATTATATTTCAGGTTCAGCAATTTCAGAGATAGCTCCCGGTGGAATGAATAAAAACAAATTTTCGTGAGTTTTTCTGGCAACAAGTACCCGACGAGAGAATGATACCGATCATCGAATTATTAACAGCTCTGCAAGACCCCCCAGGTAGGCAGAAGAGGAAAGAGTCTTCTTGTTTGGTGCAAATCATCTTCGCTCATATCTGTGAAGTTAAGTACTTTTTATTATTTTCGGATACCTATTCCTTTTCTATTATGAAAAAATATTAGTTTAGTTCTGATTATACTTACTATATTTCTCAGGAAACTTCTGTTTTTTCATTCATTTTTTGTGTTAATGAATGGCTGATACTGTATATTACGTAGTTTTGTTGCATAAATAAAAAAACACTTGTGGCACTCGAGGACTGCCGCGGTAAAGCTATTGCATAACATCTATTCAAAAATAAGAAGATAATATTGTTGATTTAAAATATTTTTTTTATTCATCCTACAATACATGAAGGTTATTCAGGAATGTTTATCATTGAAACTATATTTTATGGTAACTGAAATAAAAAACATAAGTTTGAGATTCGGAGAAATGTAAGTTGCTACCATGACTATGTGTAGACCATTTCTAAGTTTGCAAAAGCATGCACAAATATGCGTCTGACATTAACATCGCTAACGTCTTCAATATTCGGAGTCATAATATTAGTAACATTATCACTATTTTGGTAAATAGCTAGCCCACCTTCTGGAATAGTATCTCGTTTGAATTGAACAATACAATTGAAATTAGGTCTTTCAATCGGATTATCACGGTTCATTAATGTTTCTGTAAGAAGTAACACAATGATTTGTCTCAACTGAATCTTGTAAATCGTATTTGTAACTATGTTAACTTTGGCAATTGAAAGTCATTATTGAAAAGCCATTTCTAATACTTATGAAATCTAAGACACTTTGAGCTATCGTATGAACACTATTCAAAGACAGTCTTTTGAATTCTTCCAACAAAGATAACACGACTGTGTTAGGTTTTTTCGTTACGGAATTTCTACATTCGGTCGTCGCGCTCAGAGCCTGAGATAAAAGCTATGCAATAGCTTGAAAAAACGATGTTTTAGTATAAGGGTGTTCAGGGAAACTCTCTCAGGGAGGTTAAATTGATATCGCCTGGTTTCAGGTCAATTTAGTTTTTCAACAATATTGTATTGGTTCACTTTATCATTGTTCTTCAGTCTCATTCAAATGAGAATGACATTTTTTTACATTATTTCCAAATCTCATTATCTTTAAGGTTTTTGTATTAATAAGAGTAATTTTTTTTTTAACTTTCCCGGCTTCTCTATTGTCTTTCATGTATTCGTCTTGGCTTCTCATTGAACTTGGATGTAAAAATATTCTCATTGCTACCTGCAAGAATTAGTTTCTTCTTCGCCATACATCATTAAATATTTTCGCAGTAGAAACACCAAATCTGCCCATCCCAGCATGTATGTAAATAGAAGAAATCCAAGAAACAACACCATAAATTCCTCCTCATCTTATTCAGGTGGCACAGTATCTTCGCCCATATCAAAAGATCTTATCTGAGGGGCAGTCCGCAGGATCATTTATGAGTGAATGCGCCTCGAAAAAAAACGCCTCGACTCCAAAATCTGCTAGATTATTAACGACCATCCACCTCTCTGTGGTTCGGGCCATTCTTCACCCGTGTTCAGCTCGGTGTCTCCCCGAATTAAGCCCAAACACTCCGGCCCATTCAGCTGTCTCGTTTACATGCACAAGTCCCCACAATTCAGGCATGCATATTTGCGTCGCTCGGTATGGCGTCTTTGACGCGAAAACACAAAACTCTCGCCGAATTTTTAATTATTGTTTTTGCGGGGTCGCGTTCGAGCTGCGGCCGTACACATAAAACATTCCTAATTGGCGCTGGTCGTAAATAAGGAGGGCTGACTCGATTTTTCGACTTGCCAATTAAATTTTCATGTCGGTTTGCGCTCCATCTGGTTCGGTTCGGGAACGATTCGTGGGATCGCTTCGATTAGTGCCTACACAAGTACATGAAAGACGTCCACAACACCGAAAAGGTTAAAAAACGAATACCGAATCAGGGCTGTGGCAAGCACTAATTATTAGTGCTTCGGGCACTAAGCACTAAGCACTGGGAAAAAAGGCTCCCGAATCACGAGCACTAAGCACCGGTTTCCACAAAATGCTCCGGATTACTAAGCACTTTGTGAAAGTACTCGATATTTCGAGCACTAAGCCCTAAGCACTTTTTTGCACGATAGAACGAATTTTGTTAGTTACCGCATTTGTTGCTAGATCGGTAGATCATTTTTACTGCTTGCTGAGGTAAACAGAACGGTAAGTGAATAACTTACCGTTCAGCGAATACAAACAATTTGAATTCAGTTCATTTAATATTGAAAGTGAAAGTACCATTTTTACAATTGCTGATGGAAATACCACTGGATTGAGTAGAAGCCGAATCCACAGAAACCTCTGCTGAATTCAACATTTCATGTTGCAACTCGATACGTTCCGTGGTATTCAAAATTTTTTCAGCAAATTCTAGTTTATTTTCCAGGGAATCCTCAAGGTAACTTTCAGCCACAGTCGAAAGATCGCCATCCACCATGTCCACAGCCGATTTCCCGGGCTTTTTGAATTTCATTATCTCCCGAAGATTCTATATCGCTCATTTTTCAACGCTAGTAAATTCAATTGATTATTGTCACTTTGACAATCTACTAAGTTTTCAACACCAAGACACGCCTTATATTATATTCCAACACAACATTGATAAAGCCACGAATAAATGAATTTGTCAGATAATTTTTTGTACATTGAGTAAAAATTGTGTCTATCGTGCAAAAAACGCTATAAGTATCTCGAACGTAAAGGACTACCGATCTCAGACAATAATTGGAGTCGTCGCTGCGCACCCCATCCAAACTATTGTCTTCGATCGGTAAAATGCCCTTACCGTTCTCTATACTTAATATACCATACTTGGAAATTTTGTATGTGCGGATATTTCAATCGGAATGAATATTTGAGATTATTGGCAGATCAGAATGGATTTAGGGTGTTTCCGTACATTAAACTTTTTATAGGAGAACCCTAGAGTGCGCATGATATTCCATATATCCTCAACATTTTTCTGGGAGATGATGTTAATCTTTCTAGGAATTCATGACAAAAATCAAATTTCCGACAAAACAGTGATTTTTCTATATGTCCAAAAAAGAAACAGCTAGATAACAATTTCTTCGGATTCTAGAGGAGACAAGAGTTCATCAAATGTTTTCAGATATGATCGATCGACTTTGAATTTTCCATAGACATGGAAAATCATAAACAGATAATCTCATTATTTCCAATGCCGAAAGTACGATTGAAATCGGTTGGAAATCTTTGATGATGACTTCAACTGGACAACTGGATAACATGTAAATGAGAGGAAATGATTGTAAAATAAATATAAAAAGTTGAGCTTGCAGGAGAGTTCAAAACAGTAGAATGTATGAATTCTGAAACAACATATCCCAATTACGTTAAAACCTCAGAAAAATGATTTTTTTATATGAGGTTGATAGGAACTTTACAGTCAAGTTTCTCCTCTCAGAAGCGATCATATTAATCAAAATATGTGGACTATTCATTTTAATGGTTTATTCTCTAGAAAAAATTGTTATCTAGTTGTAACTTTTCTTCCACATTATTTAGTTGATAATTTTACTTTTCTTACAAATTTTTCGAAAGCTGAGTCTCAACTCTCATCTCAGTAAATACTTGAAAATGAAAGGAATATCATTCAAAAGGTTTTACCGTCCTATTACTCTCATGTCAAAAGTTATAAGCTTTGCAATCACGGGACTTCATAGTGAACCACCCTGTATTGATAATTAAAGACAGATCTTGACAAAACTCGAAAGCACATACACTTACTAGATCTTCGCAACTGCGCACTAACGTCACACAGAAACGTGAGATGTTAATCACTCGATATAATATCGAATCTAGATCCTGGGTTTCAAGCCTCAATTTGTAATTATTTAAAAAAACTGAATAACTCGAAAACGACTTCAGATATAGGGATTGATACATAAAATAAATATGATAGTCGGAGATATATCCGAAATAGTCATAATATACAGGATGTTCCATTTGGAATGAGAAAGTTGATACCATTTCGGGGGAAAGCGGAATTCTTTGATATTTGAAGGTATTGAAAGTATATCATAAACGAAGGTCTACTTGGCTTATATCTTTACACAAAATTTGGAAGTGATCGAATTATTATTTCTCTATAAACTCCTCATGGGCACTCCCGGTGGGACACGCTGTATCCAGGGCCGCCGCCAGACATTTTGCCGCCCCGGCAAAATAAAATTTCGCCGCCCCGTGAAAATTATATTTTGCCACCTTGCTGTGATATATTGAGTTTGGGATTCATAACAAACTCTTTTTACCATTTGATCAAGGGGTAAAACATTCAGAAACGAAGGATATATATATATATATATATATATATATATATATATATATATATATATCGTTCGTGTCTGAATTTTTTTTCCCTGATCAAATTGTAAATAATTTTTATTGGAGATGACTTCTCTTGTATAATCACATCAACTTGCTAAAACATAAATAAAAACTCAACATATCATTTCAGGAACTGGAAAGTGTAAATAGAAAATATAACTATAAATATGTATCATACAAAGAATATATTAAATAAAAAATAACAAAAAAAGACATATATACCGGCTATCGTATGTATAAAAGTGAACTAGAACCATCAAACCAAAATATTCGAACTCAAATAAATTTGTTCCTTCTCACCTTCATCTCGCAAAGTCATGAATTGATTGAATTATATCGAGATTATTGACTCTCTCATATTCAATGGGTATAATGACTAGATCAGATAATCTATCTTGGGCCATTGTTGATCGTAGAAAATTTTTTATTCGTTTCAACTCTGAAAGCTTCTCTCGCCAAAAGTATCCCAAAAGTATTTTCCATATTTAATAAAATCATTATACGACAGTTTCTACGATACACGATACCGATAAATATAAATGCGTATATAAAAATTCTCAATCAGGCGGTAAGGTATCATAATAAAAATAAAATAAATCAATCGATTCAATTACGAATGCATTTGTATATGTCAAATAAAAATTCAGAATTTTAAAATGCATTCACATACAAAATATCGAAACAATGAAAACGCTCTCTGCTTTGAGTGTACGAAGCTAAATGATCTCATGTTAAAGGAAAAAAAAATTACAGGTTTTGGTTTTTGATTATTCTTTATTCCAAGGCAGTACAGCTCTCGTATGTAAGAAAAATTCTAGACAATGATATTCGGATCAGAATAAGGTACCTACATGACCCTATTTCATTCATTACCTGTTGCGAAGTTCTTAAACTCTGACATCTGATTAAGTAAATGAAAAGAGGTCAATATAAATCTTAGGTATTCACCTGTATCTTATGATGATTATTATAATAATATTGATATATTTTTCTACTATGACCATTATCCAATAAATCGAGAACACTAATCTGCCTCAAATTTCAGGGAGGCATATTTTCAACTCATTCAAAGGCGCCTTTTCGAATTGTTGAAACGACGCTTTATGATTAATATGCGTATCTGAGGCGATCCTTGAAAGACTAAAAAAATCACCCACATAACTGTTAATAAGCAGAGAGCGCCTTATACTTATTATCGTTTAAATGAGATATCCGACGGTAAAAAATACGGAATTATAGAACTCACCTTCAATTTTGTAGGGTAATTCAGTTCGAAAATCATAACTCCGAAGATGAAAGATTTCTACTATGTAGCACTATATAGTGTTGCAAAAATATTGAATATTGTGAGGACACTGAGGACTAACGAGTTGATACCGTTATTTCTCGAGTATTATAAACCCCTCCTGAATATTAAAATTTAGAATTCCGATTGGCAAACTGAAAATAAAAATCATTGCTGAATTATCCCAGAAACCCTTCCAAAAACTTTAGTCCCAGATGTCCATCAAAGGGACCGACCGTCTTGGTAATAAACTCATAAACAAGGGAGTGTAACTAGGAAAAGAGGCCGCTGAGTAGAGGCATTGGCGAAATTTACAACCTGACAAGGATATTTATTTATGAGTAGAATGCTGCATCTTCGATCGTATTACTGTTGTATTGGTTTAATTGCATTTTTATCTGGTTATTTGTGTACAAGTGTGATATATTTGGTTGGCCAGGCTCAAAAAGCCGCCCCTGAGTCTGGTCGTGCTTTTCACTTTCAATAACAGGCGGGTTTTTGATTTCAAATGAAAAAAAATCTAGTATGACGAAACTGATTTTGCCGCAACTAGAATTTGCCGCCCCGGCAGACTGCCCGGTTTGCCGGCCCTGGCTGTATCTAGTTCCCCTTTTCTATAAATTCAGAGAACAAATAAATCATTAGCGCTGCGAAGGACTACAACAGTGCCACTTCACTTCCAACTAATTTCGATATCGAAACAAGAGATCTTCACGTACACATTCATCATGTCATTATCTACAGCCGATCCATTCAACGTTACCTATACTGAAATCTAGAAATTCAGTCACGCATTTTTACCAATGTATAACGATAATTGACCGTCGCGGTTATTTATGACCGGTAATATATCAGAAAGTAATAATTATTGTAATAAAGCGTTGATATATTTCTCACACTATCTACTGAATTTTAGGATTTATTATTTCGCAGATAAACGGAATAAATTGCGAATATCTCGTGTACGCGCGATTTTATCCAGGCGTTGTTCTGCGGTAAAAAGTTTTAATAAGTACTTACCGAGAAAGTGGAATTGTAATGGGGGTTTTGATAAAGATTCTTCAGAGATGTGTAGCAAATGATGTATGGTTGTTCATAGCTACGAACCATATACTACCATGCTATTAAAGGTTTCAGAGTACATGACAGTATGAGGATATGCAGTAAAACATGTGAATGAATGTTTTGGTATAAACTATTAGTGGAAGATCCGAACCTAAATCGATCTTCACTGAGCTGATAATAAGATATTCCAGGTGATAATTGAAACACTGAACTCGTCTGAACTATAAGAAAATATTTTCTCGATAACAGAGATTTCCAAAAATGTTACTTGACCGCTTATTATTTTCCAGTAAAAAAACACATTCGGAATTAGATTGAAAATTGAAGACAAAATCGTTTTTCCTGAATATTTCGAAAAATATTCATTTTGGGATAAAAGTCTTGGAGGTATGCTCCTATTATTTTTTGCTTCGAAAAAATGCGGTTCCGATTTCAAAATAACAATTTTGTGATGTTTGGTCACTTCTAACTTTGAAAAAGAATTTGTGACCTCCTGTATCATATTCTGAAAATCACGCTATCGGAAAAGAAGCATCAGCCTTCCTTCTCGGATATTCTCAAAAATGAGAATTTTTAATGAAAAAACCTCGAAGTGGTCTGTATTTCCACAGAGTTCAATTTTGAGTTTTTCTTCGTATTTCCTCATTTGAAGATAATTTTTGCGGGAAAATTCAAACTTTTGGAATGGAAAAGACTCAGATTTCAATCGAGAATCTATCCATGCAATAAAAAATGGGTCTTCCCATTTGAAAAAAGAAAATTGATGTCACTTCCGGAAGTCCTAGAACCTTCAAAAAACATGAGAGAAGTCGTCTTCATACTTAAAGCTCACCTTTAGAATTTCAGTCCTTAATCTTTCGTGAATAACCCTGTATATATAGGAATTGCTGGTTTGAATATATTAGATATTAAAAATAAATGGTCTCAAAGAATCCTGGACCGAATAGTTTAAATTATTTCTTGAAGAATGATATTTCATAAAATTTTGCTACATCAAGATAATAATGAAATTTCATATTGGGATAGAAGTATGAAACATGTAGAATATGCAGACATAGGGTTGTCTAATATTCACCTGGACGAACTACTGCGTTGCCAGGTATGAGCCTGTAAGTCGATACCAGTTACTTTCACTTGATGTGATAATAGAATTAATTTTATCTCAGAATGAGGGCTTTGGTTGAGTCCAAAAATGTTCTGAAAAGTGCTGGAACCTCCTTTTTTTGTCTTTTACTACACCACAGGCATTTTTTTGTACTTGTTTCGATTGTATTGAGACCAACTTTCTCAAATGTCACATTGTTTTATAATTTTTTCTCTCCTGGTCAAGTTGATGAATATGCCTGCAATTGTTATAATAAGGTATCTAATTTTTGGATAAAAGTCTAAATAAAATGTTCCAGCTATCAACCCATATCCATTAGAGAGGACATAAACAAAATCCATATCTGCTTCATTCGACAGCTGTCTACTTGAGTTCGCCAATAAATTATAACAAGTGAAAGAAGTGATAAGTATAATCTTTTGTTTGGTAATTAAACTGAAATCAGCAGTAACCGACGTCAAACTAACAAAACGTTGAGAATTGTAAATGTCTTGTAGAGGTTGTTTGTTTTACCCTTTCAGTATTAAACTATCCACTGAATCTAAGAAAGTTATTGCATATCATGTAATCATGTTATGCAATTATGTTATCATGTAATACTGCGCAGCGGGCTCATGTTCAGTGGTTAGGTGTAAGAATAGCCTTGGCTAAATCTCGCCACGTTCGTGGGTCAGTTGTGTGTTATTTAAAAAAAAATAAAGACCTTATTTATTTATTTATTTATTATCATATTCAAATTGGATACCAAAACGTCTGATGGATCTCCATTCAACTTTTCTTATTATTCTTTCATTAATTGCACCTGAAAAATTGTTTTTGCTCATAATTTTTGTTCATAATTGGCAGTTTTTTTTTTCTGAATAACCCTAGAACATGGATAAATACTCGAAAAATATTTTTGACCACTTTCTCAAGCTTGTTGCTTATAGGCAACTGTTTCCAAGCAACGAGCATTCGAAATCTGTTATAAATTTTTCGGTACAATTATCAATTTCCTCTGGTTATTACTACTAAAAAAAACAATACCTACTGATGTAGTAAATGATCTCAAAGTTGTTGAAAATTCGATAGTTATTCATCAATCTAGGGCTAGGACATTGATTAGACAAAAAATAAAATTTTTTGTCTTGCAAATTATCTGTCATGAGGTTCAAGCCTCAAATATACGTTGAAAGATGTACCCCGAACACAATCATACTACATGTTTTGGAAATTTTTTCTAATCACTATGGGTTAAGAAATATAGTGAAGGCTCGTCCTAGAATAAACACCCTATATAATAGTATATACTAAAACAAGTTACAGAATGAGCTCCTATTCCAACACGAATGCGAAGTTCGAAAACGAGCGACGAAGGAGCGAGTTTTGTGAAAAACTCTCGAAATTCAAATAAAAATTCAGGTTAGTCACTCTTATATTTCATCTTGGCAGTTGGTGCGACTTACGAAATTTGACAGATTACGTAATTTGAATGGATTTGATTCTAAACTTGATTCGATCGGAGGTCAGTACTGACAACTACAAAACGAAAAATATAACTGAAACAATGCTGTAATGAGTTTCATTACAGCACTACTTTAAGTACTGTAATGAACTCATTAAGATACTGAAATGGAGAAATGATAATTACAATTTCAGGTTTGATTGATAGTTCATGACACTCGGATATTTTCATGCTTTCCTCTGCTCTGCAGAATTTCCATATGAAATTCAGGTTAAATACGAATTAATAATTAAAATATGCGTTGAGTTAACCGCAAAAAATCCTCAAGATATATTAAACCGTCTCATAATCTGCTCTGCGTACTACTTTCGAAGGAACAAAGAATTCTTGAATTCTCAGGACAATCAGACATAATAAACTATTCCCAAATCTGTTTTCAGGCGACTCTCAGTTCCTTAGGCAATAACGTCACACCAAAACAAGCTAATGTACCATATAGGTCTGCACGACAAGATTTATATCGATGAAGGTGGCCGATGTTCGTGTCCAAATGTTTTCGACATCTACATTCTACATCCGCCTGTTATTCCGTGTTCTGCTATTTGTACGAATGAAGTTCACGTTTTTCGAAACACCTTTTCTGGCACCACCAGGAAACTGCTGGGAACGATGCTGGATCAGTTGGAGATTGAGATTCTGATGTCTGTGAAATTGGCATAGCAGGAATTAGAAAAAAGTTTTCCCAGCACTTTCGACGAATATTTTTTTATGTGATTGGAACAAGAAACAATTAGAAAATTTCTTTAAATAACAAAAGAAAGGCCCCTTCGTAAAAATTTTTTGGGCTATAATTTATGTCGATAATATTTCTGTGATTTTTCGAAATGGCAGAGAAGAATTGATAAAATAATATCAATAATAATCCACAATAAAATTCATAATGAAGTTGGAACAAAATAATGTACTTTCCTTCTTAGATGTTTCGAAAAGAAAATTTCCAAATCATTTTGAAACAAGTGTATTCCGAAAGAACACACACAAATCAATATCTAAATTTTTATTCTACTCATCAAATAAGTGTTAAAATTGGTATTATGAAAACAATTTATGATAGAGCTCAATCAATTTCATCGACAACTGAAATAAGAAATGACGAAATCAATTTCATTAAAAATATTCTTGAGGATAATCAATATTCAATGAATTTCATAGAAAACTATTTCAAATATAAAAAAAAAAAAATTTGCGTCAAAACGATAATATCAATCAGGAACCAACAACCAAACGTCAAGAACAACCAATTTTGATTAATTTGATTCCTCATGTTCATGGACTTTCAGAAAAAATTAAAAGAATTGGTTCTAAATTCAACATGAGAACTGTTTTCAAAACAAAAAATGATTTACGATCTTTATTAGCAAAAACTAAACCTTTGAATGAGAACTAAAAATCAAGAAATTGTATTTACAATATTCCCTGTATTCGTGGAAAATCTTATAGAGGAGAAACATCAAGACCCTTAGAAATTAGAAAGCCTAAACATAAGAATAACATAAAAAATAGAGATATTGGTAGACCACAGGTAGCAGATTATGTGTGTTCTAATACCGGCAATCACATGATGGATTGAAATGGTACAAAAGTTATAATGACGGAACCTGATAATTATAAAAGAAAAATCAAGGAGTAAGCTTGTATTTTATAGGATGAGTCTAATAATCTCGCCAATTGTTCAGTAGGAATAGATCGGATTTGTATCGATTTATTGAAAAAAGAACTGGTTGCAGGGAATTTTGAAATAAAATAACGATATCAACATCTAGTCATCAATATTAATCTATGTTCATCATATATTGACAAGTGTCAATTGAAAAATCATAATATTGTCACGATTCTATGAAGTTATATGAAAAATAGAAATTGTCTGACGAAGGAGTCTGATTTAGACTCCGAAACGTTACGCTTCAGAGTTCAAAGTGTTTTTTTTTTCATTGTTAGGCAACAATTTCTTCTTGAACATGTTTTGACCCCTGACTATTTAGTGCTCGAATTTTTATGCAGGAGCCCTTCTTCTATTATTTAAAAAAATTTTCTAATTGTTTCTTGTTTCAGAGACTGGGGGAGAAAACCCATATTAAGTTTTCAGGAGCATAGAGACGTTTACAGACATACATAGAAAAATTGCAGTTGGAGATGTTCACTGAGAAGCATTGAAAGAATCACAAAACTGTTGGAGGTCGGTAGATATGCAGCACTGGAGACATCAAGACCTGGAAATATTTCATGTTTGTGTTGATTCAGAGCAAGGGTGAAAATATTCACATTTAAATTCAGCACACCATTTCAAACAGAATATGGTATTGAAGAAGGGTTGGATCCCCAACCCTAATAATCGATACCTAATAATCGTTATTATGTTATTTAATATTTGAATAAAGAAAGGCACCAATTGATTATTCGAATGACATCAATTAACCATTCTTTTTGTCTATAAGGTATAAACGTATCATTTTCACTCGGAATTTTTTTCAACTAAGCAAATTATTGTTATATTATCATAATGTCGAGATAGTTATTCATGATATGAGTGTTAAAAGTGACGTTTTATTTTGTGAGTGAAAAAGTTTGTGAAATGAGCGGGGTGAACAATTCCACGAACAAAATAAAATCACTTCTAACACAAATACCATATAATGTTTTTTGTACAACAGCCCTATAAACTTCAAAATGCATTTTGATGTTCAAATAATCCAAAAGTTGTGGTGAATGGCAAACGTTTCTGACGTTATGACTACTAACAAATGAGAAAAGACGCTGTCACTTGAATTTCGTTCCTGTCCAATTTTCGTCTTGGGTTTTTAACTACTTAATATGTTTGTCGAGAGTAAAATTATTAACAAATCTGACGATTTGGTTGTTTCTCTGGATATTGAAGTGTCTGCAAGAAGAGCAAATATGGAACTCCTACCTAAAAAATCTGTTCAGCAGTACGAAGTACGATATCGCATATAACAATTTCCTGGCCTGGTGTAAATTGAAAAATATAGAAGGGAACTTCAGTGAAACTGTTTTCCTGGCATACTTAGAAGAAAAATCAAGAATATGGAATTCATCGATTTTGTGGAGCAAATTTTCAATGATAAAGTCAAGCGCCTTGTTAAAAACGGTGTGGATTTTAATAAATATTTTGAGGTGATTATGCCAAACGCCATCACTGCTCTGGAAAATGACAATAATCATTTCGACATCTCCTCTGGTCCACACGGAATACCAACCTTTCAAACTTCATGGTTTACGTCCATGTCGCGAGAAACAACAATCTCGCTACGGAATCTGCTCGATGATTAACCGCCGATACCGGCAATAAAAGATCGACAATTCCGATACCTGCATAAAATTGGAACGTAGATTTGTCGAGGAAAGTAACGACGTGAACCCGGTGGCTGCTTTTGACATCTTTATTTGTCGACGGGGGGTTGCGCTAACGGACGCCAGCGACCGATACATTATTTCCGGAGTATGTATTTGCAGTGTTGCCAATCGGCGGATTTTTATCCGAATTGCGGATTTTTTTGGCTCTCTCGGATTTTTTCTGGATTGAAAAATAATTCGAATTTTTCTGTGGGAATTGGATTATGGATGATATTCCATTGATCGAAAATAGTTATTTGTGCAACCAGTTGGGAAAAGCATTATTTTTCGTAATGAGCAGATTTTTGCGAGGTACGAAAAATGGTGTTTCCTAACGTGTTTCACACAATATTTTTTCTAATTTTGAATAGGATGTGACTATTTGAATTCAAATTGAAAGTATCAAAACGTCCCTACAAGCGTTAAGTGAATTCGGAGATACATATTCATTTTTCACTTCGTTGCTATGGAAGTATCGTTAGTGACAGTGTCGTATTTCTTAATTTTGATTGTCAAAAAAGTGGAATATCATTATCGCTTCTTTATTCGCAAATAATTCCTTCAAATTGTTTCAAAGTAGAAGAAAATATACAGCAATGTCTGATTCAGAGAACGACGTACCGAGCGACATCGAGGAAGCAGCGCAATCTGCGTTATCTACAATTATTCCTAAGAAGTCCAGGAGAAAGTATGATTTGTCCTATGCCAAATTCTGTTCATGGTGTGAACAAAAACGGATTACTCATTTGAACGAAAAAGTTTTGCTAGCGTATTTTCAAGAAAAAAAAGGAATGAAGAGTTCGAACTTATGGAGCTTATATTCGATGTTAAGAACCGAATTGTGCTTGAAGGGAAATATTGATATCAAGAAATATACAAATTTAGTGGCTCTTTCAAAACGTCATTCTGAAGGTTACCAACCTAAAAAGTCGAAAGTTTTTAGTAAAGAAAACATTGCCCATTTTCTGAAAGAAGCTTCCGATGGGCAACATTTAATGAATAAGGTAGCATTGATCGTTGGAGTTGCTGGAGCTTGCCGAAAAGGTGAATTAACTTTTCTTCGCGTAGAAAATGTAGTGTTTCAGGAGGAATTTGTTAAAGTTACCATTCCGAACACAAAGACGAAAGTATGTCGAGAATTTGCTATAACCACTGGAGCTTTTGACGGTATGAACTGCATCGAAATGGTTAAAAAATACGTTAATCTAAGGCCATCAAATGTTAAGCATAAGAGATTTTTTTGTGAAATATTTGAATGGAAGATGTGAAGTGCAACCTGTAGGTATGAACACATTTGAAAATATTCCGAAAATTATCGCCCAGTTTTTAAAGTTGCCAAATCCTTCTTTGTATACTGGTCACTGTTTTCGGCGGTCATCCACTACTCTGCTTGCGGATTCTGGAGCTGATTTGCTGAGAATCAAACAGCATGGAGGATGGAAGTCCAATACAGTTGCTGAATAAGGTCACGTGGAGAATTCTATAATCAATAAACAGAAGATTGCGACAAACATTCTTTTAGAAAATCACAAAGAAAATACCCAAATTAATGCTATACAAAAAACCTCGTTGTCTGCTGGGGTCGATATCAATAATTGCTCAAATTGTGTAATTAATATTTATAATTAATTTTCCTATTCACGTGTTACAGTTACCTGAATATTAAATGTATTGATCTTCATAATATGTAATACATGAAGGAAGTAAGGAAGTACATAGTTCAAGTAGTTTAGTCTCACAACGATTCTGTGTTTTTCACAATCAATGGCGAAATTTACTTTTCATCACCAGTTGCGAAATAGTTTATTCTAAAACAAGTTGCAGAATGAGCTCCTATTCCAACACGAATGCGAAAGCATGAGTGTTGGAATTGCCTTCTGCAACTAGTATTAGACGATATTTTATCTATTTCAGTAAAGTTTTCTGGAAAACTCTCGAACTTCAAATAAAATTTCAGATTAGTGACTTTCGTATTGTATCTTGACAGTTGGTGTCACTAACGAAATTTGACAGATTGCGGAATTTGAATTGATTTGATTCGAAAATTGAGTGGATCGGAGGTCAGTACTGACAACCACAAAACGAAAAATATAACTGAAAACAATGCTGTAATGAGTTTCATTACAGCACTACTTTTAGTGCTGTAATGAACTCATTACGATACTGAAATAGAGAAAGTTCTATTTTTCGTAACTAGTTACGAAAAGTAAGACGTTTCATAACGTCGATGAGTTTTGAAAAGTGTCACTTTATATGTCAAAATTAGGAAATAGTATATTCTAAAACAAGTTGCAGAATGAGCTCCTATTCCAACACAAATGCGAAATTCGAAAACGAGCGACGAAGGAGCGAGTTTTCGAAAGCATGAGTGTTGGAATTGCCTTCTGCAACGAGTATTAGACGATATTTTCTCTATTTCAGTCAAGTTTTGTGGAAAACTCGAGAAATTCAAATGAAAATTCAGATCAGTGACTTTTGTATTGCATCTTGGCAGTTGGTGTCACTAACGAAATTTGACAGATTGCGGAATTTGAATTGATTTGATTCGAAAATTGAGTGGATCGCAGGTCAGTACTGACAACCACAAAACGAAAAATATAACTGAAAACAATGCTGTAATGAGTTTCATTACAGCACTACTTTTAGTACTGTAATGAACTCATTACGATACTGAAATAGAGAAAATATTTTATATATTATGTCGTGGAATATTTCTACTAGGGACTGGGAAAACCACGTAAAAATTCGCCAATTACAACATTTCAGGAGTGGTGCGAAAATGTGTGCGTTTAATTCGAAATACGACTTTCTCACGATTTGAATATTTTTCTGTAAACTTTCTTCTGGTTCACAAAAATGTATGACCTTCGATCGAAAATTAAAATACAATCCAAGCGGGATCAATGGGGATTTTCGAAATAGTATTTTTCATGTAACAAAATTGATAAAAATCCATCAAATCTCAAATCATAACTGTTCAATCCCTATCAATTACAAAACACTGAAATAGGTCAAGTTTTGTTGCTCATTACACTTGAGGGCACTAGAGATTATTAACATTAAAGAATTAATTGGAATATTCGGAATAGAAAAGCATGTTTCTTCTTTTCTGAATTACTTTATTTTTGTCGGATTAAATTACGGAGCCATCGAATTTTTTCGGATTTTTTCGCAGAAATTTCTGATTTTTCCGTGAATTACCATTGGCAACACTGTGTATTTGTGCGGCTGAGAGTTCAGATGCTGCCCACGGTCGCAAAAAACGACGCACCTGACTTGAATATTTCATGAGGATGCGAGTTCCAACTGCCCTTATCCAACTGGGGAAAAACCGACGCGATACCAATTAAGCTATAAATGATCTCTCTCAGGACGTATTTAGAGAAGTCGTCTAGGATCGTCCGAGGCTTCTCGCTGCTAAGTACAGCGGTTTGCTGCTTGAGAGTACCGCAAGAGGTACTTGTCGGTGCTTGGTATTCAGGAAGGTGTGGCATGAGAGGAGACAGCAAACTGTCTTGACTTATTGACGATTCGATTGAGCACCTAGTTACGGACGCTAAACCACTTTTGGTGTGCGTACAGACGATGTCTATATTTCGGCAAATCAATCGGGGATTGCATTAGTCATTTTTGCAAGAAATTCATGCACGGCGAAACGGAAATACTTAAATGAGGAACGGAAATCGTGTTCAAAATGGTTCAAAATTCAGCTTAATAAATCTACTATCAAAAAAGTTATGTGTAACTAGCGCCCTCTATGAGAGTCAGACATGAAAACAAATTAATTAGATGTATCAGCTTCCAAAACATGTTCGTATAAAATTTCATTAGAATGTTGCCAGTAGTTTCGGAAAAATCGTACAAAATGTGTATATTTTTTTCTTCTTAAACGCCCTGTATTTTGCATACAGATGGCGTACCGAAATTTTTCACAACTTCCATTGAAAGAGACAAATTTAATCACAGCAAACAATGTTGAAATTGATTGTTTACGTGGAAGCTTTTAAAAAATATTTTCAGCACTCCATTTTCTTATGATGAAATCAGATCAGAAAAATTCAGCAATTGCAAATTTTTATTATCAATATTTAACAATCATTACTTATGAACATTAATATTAATCGTAAAATTAGAATAATTACTAACATAACCCTGTGACGATAGAGAGTTTAGCAATACATTATTAGAATCCTCAGCATAATCAGTACTTGTAACAACCGGAAGTACAATATTGGATGATGATGATCCAAAATCTGTTGAAGTTGGGAGAATTTTTTCAGCAATGTCATTTGTATATGCAATGGAATGATCAACATAGCCCTCGGCTACCGTCGGAGACTTCAATCCACCATGTTTTCTTATATCCGTAATATTTGCTCCTGATTCTGCTAGCAATGAAGCGGAGGATCTTCGAAAACAGTGTCCTGTATATTGCTTTGGTTCTGGCAGTTTGAGGAATTCGGCAACAAAAAATGGAATTTTCATAAATGAATTAATAAAAACTGAATTGGCAGTGCATTCATTATTCATATATTTCAGGAAAAAACGACGATGTTTGATGACAGAAGGGCGCAGTGCGAAGTACTTACGAAAATAGTCTACATACTGTTCAATAATACTGAAAGAACGACTGACTTTCGTTTTTGTATTTGGAAGTTCTATAACCAATGATTTATTTGTAATTTCGATGTCTTCCACTGATAAATTACACAATAATTCTTCACGCCAACAGGCTTCAAATAATTCGAAAATAGTTGCAACATTATCCATCAAGTATTTCTCATCTGGTGCCTCCTTTATAAACTTTTCAACTTGTTAACGAGTGGGAATTTTCAATATTTTTAGACGAAATCTTTCACTTTTCTGTTTCAAAAATGCTATTACCTTAAAATATTTACTAACGTACACACCATTTTTAAAAAGGCCGCTTGACTTTATCATTGAAAATTTGCTCCACAAAGTTGATGAACTCCATATTTTCTATTTTTCTTCTAAGAACGCCAGGAAAACAGTTTCACTGAAGTTCGCTTCTACATTTTCCAATTCACAGTAGGCCAGAAAATTGTTATATGCAATATCGTACTGCTGAACAGATTTTTCAGGCAGAAATTTTAGATTTGCTCTTCTTGCAGACTCTTCAATATCCAGAGGAACAACTAAATCGTCACTTTTATTAATAATTGGACTCTCGACAAACATATTAAGCAGTTAAAAACCCAAGGCGAGAATTGGACAGGAACGAACTTCTAATGACAGCGTCTCTTTTCATTTGTTAGTAATCATAATGTTGGCAACGTTTGCCATTCATAACAACCTTTTGATTATTTGTATATTAAAATGCATTTTGAAGTTTATTGTCATTGCAAATTTGCCCATTTCATCATCATAAAAGAGCAGTTGTACAAAAAAACATTGTATCGTATTTGTGTTAAAAGTGATTTTATTTTGTTCGTGAAATAAAATAAAACGTCATTTTTAACACTCATATCATAAATAACTATAATGAACAAACCTCTATTATTTTTCAGTTTTCTATTCATTTTAGACCGGGATCACTTTTTTTTGTGTGGGGATGTAGAGCACAACATATGGTACGCGAAGTGTGAAATACAATCAGTAACACTCCTAACGCGGGATAGGTAGTTTCATAGCTGTTGTAATTGAATATGACAATTTTATTTCACTCTGACGCGAGGAATTTATTTGCCTCAATGGTATTCAGATTCTTTTTCGCCAAAACTGATTTGAAAATAACATATATTCTAGAAAAATAAAAAATCAAAAATACATTCCACTAGAAGAATTAAAAAAAATTCATTCTCTGAGAATGAGAAAAAGAAAACAAACACAAATTCTAAAATATACGAAATTGAAGATAGACAATTTCAAATAAAATGTTCAAATAATCCACCTTGTTGTGCCAAACAGTAGCCAAATCTATTATAAAGAGATAAATTCATATCTCTGAGAAGATTAGGCATACTTGATATTTTGGCACAAAGTTTGATTATTCTGGACCTTAATTCAATAATAATCGTCGCTCTTTCAATTTCTTGCCCATACAACACATTTTTCAGATATCCACCAAGAAAGAAATCATTGGGAAATAAATCTGGAGTCTGGAGATCTGGGGGGCTATTTGATCGTCCCATTTGTCGAAATAACACAGTCAGCAAAAGTCGTCCTCAGATATTCAGTGACTTTTCTCGCGTTATGACTGGGACAGCCATCCTGTTTAAACCAGATATCAACGAAGTTAATTATTGGTAGCTGTCGGAATAATTTGATTTTCTAAAACCCCCAAATATTTTGAAGCATTTAGATTATTCTCGATGAAAAATGACCCTTTGATGTAATTCCCCAGTATTCTTTGCAAACATTAAGTTTTTTGGGAAACTGGGTACGCACAGGAATACTCAGGTGCTTATTCTTTCTAGACCAATATCTTACTACGGATGGGTTATGTTTTCTATTCAAGGAAAACGATGACTCATTAGTGAATGATAGTGCTCAGAAATGAACTACTTTAATTCTCTTTTTCCATCATTATTTCACTAACTTCCATTCCTTTGAAATGGTCTTCTGGAAAAATTTCTTGATAGGTTCGCACCTTATAACATCTGTAACTATTTTTTTTTCAAAATATTCCGAACAGTTCCAGCGCAAAAAATGACTTGTTCAGCAATTTCTCTGCTAGAACAAGGTGCACTGATTTCAACAGCAGCACACACATTCACTTCATTCGTCAAAGGACTTTCACTGATGGTCTTCGGTGGTCTATAAATCCTGCAATGAAAGAATTTATTGTCTCCGCAATAAATTGACGACCGAAGTACCATTTGTGATTTGAATTTTCTCTTCAACCGTAAAAATTTTGATGTACGCGAATCTAATTTATTTTCAAACCGTCTAGCAATTACATCTGACGTTCGGATGCTACTAATGTGCATTGCAATTCGCGACAGTAGAGATAACTCCCCCCTACCGAGACTTGCCATTCCAACAATCCAGTCCCTTATTTGTTATCGAATCGCAATGAGATTTCGATTCTTCCACTGTTCTACTAGACTCGGAGCTCATTCGAATTTGACATTCATATTCCTATGTTTCCATAAGGATTTTCTTTATCTGTATACGAATATTTAATTTTTATTCTGAATGAAGCATTTATTATTGTTTTTATTAATTGTTTGTATTTGATGTTGTTTCGGAGATTTGGATTGATAACTTTAAAAAGTTTCAGAAAAAGATGCTCACCGTTTCTCAGAATACAATTTTATCAACTAAATGCTGAAGCAATTAACCCCTGAATCGATTCTTTCCACGCCTATCTACACCATGTTGAAATCTCGAATTCTGCCTTTAACGTTTCACTTCAAACCCCCGTCTCTTAACGAGAAAATCCGATTCTTTCAAGGACCGTCCTGAAAGACCATTTCGAGCTAATTTCGAGCCCCCCATCGCCAGGACATTAACATCCTCTGTCGAGTGGTTTGGAGAATTTTCATTATACTATTTATTAAATGAGGTATGAAATGAGATTTCATGTAAAAATTACTTTGTAGTGCGGCTCGGATACTATGGAGGAGTGGAAAAGGACGAGGATGCAATTGCATTATACTAATTCAATAAGTCCTCGGATCTCTTGAACACTCTACCGCGTTCCGATGGATCTGATCGCCTAAAGCTTGACACACCTGCGATGATTTTCTACAAGTCAGAGAAATTTTTGCTTCGAAAGAGTTATTTATGATATGAGTGTTGAAAGTGACGTTTTATTTTGTGAATGAAAAAGTTTGTGAAATGAGCGGAGCGAATTGAACATTTTCACGAACAGAATAAAATCACTTTCAACACAAATACCATAGAATGTTTTTTGTACAACTGCCCGATTTTGTTGATGAAATAGGCGAATTTGCAATGACAATAAACTTCAAAAAGCATTTTAATATTCAAATAATCAAAAGGTTGTTGTGAATGGCAAACGTTATGATTACTAACAAATGAGAAAAGACGCTGTCATTTGAATTTCGTTCCTGTCCAATTTTCGTCTTCGGTTTTGAACTGCTTAATATGTTTGTCGAGAGTACAATAATAAAAGTGACGATTTGGTTGTTCTGGATATTGAAGAGTCTGCAAGAAGAGCAAATCTGGATCTCCTACATAAAACATCTGTTCAGCAGTACGATATTGCATATAACAATTTCCTGGCCTGGTGTTTATTTGAAAATGTAGAAGGGAACTTCAGTGAAAATGTTTTCCTGGCATATTTAGAAAGAAATTAAAAATATGGAGTTCATAAACTTTGTGTAGCAAATTTTCAATGATGAAGTCAAGCGCCCTTGTTACAAATGGTGTGGATGTTAGTAAATATTTTGAGGTAATAGCATATTTAAAACGGAAAAGTGAAGGACATCGTTCTAAAAAATCGAAAATTCTCACTCGGGAACAAGTTGAGAAGTTATAAAGGAGGCACAAGATGAGAAATACTTGATGGTTAAGGTATTTTCGGATTATTTGGTTCCTGTCGGCATGAAGAATTATGTAATTTATCAGTAGAAGACATCGAAATAACAAATAAATCATCAGTTATACAACTTCCAAATACAAAACCGAGAGTCAGTCGTTCTTTCAGTATTATTGGAAGTATGTAGGGTACTTTGCACTGCGCCCTTCTGTCATCAAAAATCGTCGTTTTTTCTAGAAATACATGAATAATAAATGCACTGCCAATCCAGTTGGTATTAATAAATTTGGGAGAATTCCATCCATTGTTGTCGACTTCCTCAAACTGCCAGAACCAAAGCAATATACAGGACACTGTTTTCGAAGATCCTCCCTTCATTGCTAGCAGAATCAGGAGCAAATATTACGGATATAAAAAAACATGGTGGATGGAAGCCTGAGACGGTAGCCGAGAACTATGTTGATCATTCCATTGCATATAGAAATTCTGCTGAAAAAATTCTCCCAACCTCAACAGATTTTCGATCATCATCATCCAATATGGTTCTTTCGGTTTCTATAAGTACTGATTGAGCTGAGAATTCTAATAATGTATTGCGAAGCTTTTTAACGTCACAGGGCATAGTAGTAATTGTTCTAGTTTCACGATTAATATTAATTATCATAAGTGATGATTGTTAAACATGATAATAAAAGTTTGCAATTGCTGAATTTTTCATCTGATTTCATCATGAGAAAATGGAGTGCTAAAAATATTTTTGGAGCTCATTTTGCAACTTATTCCAGAACATACCATGGTTCCGGAGACTGGGAGAGAAAACTCCAAAAAAGTTTAAGAAAAATGCTGATTCTAAACTCAAAATTGAAACATTTTCTTTGTGGATGTAGATAAGATGAAAAAATTGAAAAAACCCTCAACAGAAATAACCCTTTCTGCCCATGAAGTGTAGTGACTGTTGAATTGCTGAGACTTTTCAAAATGAACTGAAGTATTCGAATATTTCAATTCCCTTTTTTTCAGAAACTTTAGTTGTAAACTACAATGAGGCTTCTTCAAAGCTTCAGAACCTCAAATTCCAATAAAGTGACATAAGTTGACTTCTCCTACGGAACCAAAAATAAAAATCCGAAAACAATACATTAATGCTTCATCGTATTCTTCAGGCAAGACCTCTCAGTGTGTGGAACCCCTTAGTTCCCCGCTACAGCGAAGGGGTGGAAACCTGAATTCATCCTACAATATGCGATCCGGACTGCAGTTAGTAGCGCGAAAATGACGTAATATTGTGAAGTAATTACACATTGCGATGCTCTCATGATCTTCATCAACACACTTTCCACAATAATGAACATTAGTTCCTCAAGGTTTCTCCTCCAGAGCAGATACCTCCGAGAAAGCTTTCATCCCGACTGAGAATTTTCCCATTGTAAGCCACTATGCCATTTATGCATTATATGCTTGATGGCGTCTCTGGATGAAAAGATCCTTAAGAATGTCTGGAGGATTGGAGTTAAACTCTTCTTTCTTATGATGGTTCATTTTATTCAGGTCACCAATATTTCTAGTCGGTTTTCTCCGTTGAAAGGATGAGAAATTTGAGGAACAGATGAAACAAATATTCAAAATCAGATAATTGAGTTGGAGATGGTAGTGTCATAACATTTATTGTTCATCATTCACAATCATAAAATTAATGAGTCACCCTCATGAAGCTTAAACAATAAAAAATACAAATATAAACAGTATCTATAAGCTCAGAGTGACATAATCTAACTGGAAACAGCGGTAATCTAGAGCTGTTCAAATGAGAGGTCATATAAAGTCAGACTTAGACGTTGAGACAGTTCAACTAACACAAAATTAAACACCACTTTTACTATCAAAGAGTTCCTTTTTATTTCGTCATAAAAACAGGAGGTTCAAGTAATGAGTTCTAAGAGAAGACCCAGTTGTAATAATGATGCAGGCCAAGAGAGAAATACAAGCGGTGAAAGTTACATTGTCTCAGTTTGTTCATAAATGAGATCAGTACAGTAAATTTGAGTAGAGCAATGATATTATAATTGATATTAAAAATGTTTGACCTGATAGAAAGAGCGAAATTCATCAATGAATACAACGTTTACAGAGACAAACTGATTCCGACTAAGCAAGATTAGTACGTTCATTAGAAAAATAGAAGACGTAATTGATAAATTATGAGGGATACCTGTGAGTAGAATCGGATGAATGAACTTGAGGAGACGTGCAGGGTGAAACAAGGACTAGAAGCTATCAACCAGTTTCATGTGTATTACAATTGACCGTTGGACCGTATAAGAGAAGTTCGAATCGTGTTCTGCAAGAGATCAACTGAATACAGGGTACACCCTGGAGGTTTGGGGATTCATTCATTTTTGTAATGTTTTGGTTCCTCAATTTACACGTCTTCACTGTTCACCGTCAAGTTCATTCACAGACTCGCTTATAGGTCGTTTCTATCGTGAACAACCGAACATCGGATTTGATATTGTGGGGTCTGACATATCTTCAGATCTTGATGCCATATACATAGTCAGTAACATCATAAGCGTCTCATTCAGGAAAAACTTCGTGAATTTAATAATATTTTGTACAGTTGCTATCGAAGGTGTCACTTTCAAATAGTGCAGCTATAATTGAGTTTTACACAGATTTTATTGTTGAATTTAATTATTTTACGTACTGGAAATTTCCTTTCACGGATTCATCTGTTGAATTTCTGATACTGAAAGCAATTCTATCAACCATCACTTCCAATGCAAAAATCACCAGACGATATAGGTAATCCATTTTTTCGTCAGAGTACAATTTTTACTGATTGCTTTTACTTTTTAAGTATATTTTTTATGCATTAATTCAAAATTTTTGGTTTTTATCCATTCCTATTTTCATAAGTGAAATATTCTCTCATCAGTAGGATGAATAATTTTTTTTTGAGTTATCGCTTCATAGGAGAATTTATACTGCCCCACAAGAGTTAGGAATATCGTATTCAATCGTTTTGAAAAGTATGTAATCTTCGAGAAAATTGCTGTAAAATCATTTTGAACTCAATCACAACTTGAATCGATCCAATTAAAATCAGTATGAGACATTTCGTCAATATGGTCGCCTTTTTTCTAAAGTTTGGTTCTTTGCCTATGTTCATGAATGTTTATATTTTGAAATAGAGTCAGTTTATCAACGGCTTCGATTTGAAAGGGGTTTTCTGAAAATGTCTATCGGAATGCTGCAGGGTGGCCTAACTCAGGTTGTTGTAGCGGAAAGGTTCCAAGTCAACCAAAGTGTGATATCTCGACTTTGAAATAGGTTCAGGGAGACAAGTTCCATGTTGGAGAGACCAAGGCTTGGTGGACGACGAAAAACAACACCTACTCGGGATCGTTTCAACACCGTTCCGGCGAGAAGAAAGCCAACATCTACGTGTAGAATGCTACGGAATACTCTTCAAAATGCGAGTGGGGTCCAAGTATCCATCGAAACCATCAGAAGACGTTTGAGAGAGGTGAATCTAGGTTCTAGATGTCCATCAAGAGAAGTTCCATTAACACGTGACAATAAGCGTCAAAGACTGGATAGGAAAAGGCAACATATCAATTGGAACGATCAATGGCGTAGTGTCCTTTTCACTGATGAATCCAGATGAAGACAATTTTCAGATTCTCGATAGATAAGGGAATGGACAATCCCACGCATACCCCATAACCGTCGTTATGTCCTAGAAGTCCATCCATTCCGAGGATGTAGTGTTATGGTATGGGCCGGGATATATTTCAACGGGCTCATAGATCTACACATTTGTCCTGGGAATATGACCGCCACACACTATAAAGAGCATTTCATTGTCACGCTGCTATTGGTGAAACTTTGCAATTTCTAGACGATAACGCTAGACTGCACCGTGCAGCCATAGTTGAGAATGCGCCCGAGGAGCTTGGTATTCCACATTTACCAATAATTCTGCACTTACCAGATTTGAATTGCATAGAACATGCACGGGATTTGCTCCAGAGAAGATAAGATGATCATCAACCTACCCCAGAATCCTTGAATGATCCGAGAGAGCTTCTGCCCTGTTTATGGAACGAAATTCCTCAAGAAATGTTTAACAACCTCGTGTGTAGTATGCGAAGAAGATGTCAAGCTGTTATTGATACCCGTGGAGGCCATACATTGTTTTGATAGTCTCAAAATGCTTGAATTCTTTGGGAATAAAATTTAGTTATTTTACTTGATTTTTTAACCACCCTATATACGCTGCAGCCCTACAGGCTTAAATTAATTTTATTTCCTGCAACTTGAAATCATATTTATATGAATTTCCATCACAAAATCCCATTTAAACTATATTTCCCTTCAAGTAAGTCAATATCCCTGACTCATGTGGGGTAGTCTATTTCAAGGTCCACTTCTAAGTCGATTTTTGTTTGTATTTTATCATACTATAACTTTTCTCCTGAAACTCTGAACAGTTCGTTATCCTGAAAAAAATAACCAATAGGTTCTCTCAAATAGGTAGAATGCGCTTCAACACTCAGAAATGTAATGTACCCAATAAAACTGAAATTAGTTTTCCGATAATCAATCACCATGACAGGGTTGATTTATGAGCTGGAGCGTTCCACTGGTGCAAAGAAGTCTGAGTGGTAAATTTCAAGATCAACAGGTTTCTATTCATTGGCCCGCATTGAAATGTCACTTATCTGTCAAAGCCGCTGATGGAATCTTGACTCCTGTTCAGCTATTCGATGAAGTATGTTATATTTTCAGTTTTCACTCAGTTCGCGAATGTTTTGAAGAGGAAATTCGTTGAATGTTTCGGAGTGAGTATACTTCATTTTTGTCTAGATGAGAATTGATCTGTTACAACTATCTATCCCATACCACCAAGGCACAAAATCTTCAATATCGATAGTTAGTTGGGACGCAGATGTCACTACTTTGTAATATTTTACTCACTACGGAACTAATTTCTTTAAATATTGAAGTTTTTGTCCAGATTTTGTCTCTGAGTGTTATGGAATACTGATGATGACAAATAAGGCTGAATCCTCCTCTCAGTGACAAAATCTAATATCATTTCTACAACCTCATGATAAAAGATCTGTGAGCCTAGGAATTGAAAATTGTATTCGTTTCGATGATTACCAATTTGAATTAATTAATGGTTCGAAAATGTTTCTTATTGTTAAAAGATCTGTATTTCATTGTAAACCTCTGCAGAAGGTTTTCGAATAAAATAGAGACATCTCAGCTATGGTTCAAAAAAGTGGTTTCATTCTAACAACCTGATCGTCAACCTGTTAATAATAATATCATTCATTAACAAAGGTCTAATTAATATTGTTTTTTGTGATAGAATGTTCTTATGTGACTATTCATGTGTTTTTGTATAACTTTTGTACTTGTATTCAGAGACATGCCATCAGATCACTTGAAGGCAATATGAATTGCTCCACATGAGTTTGGGATATTGACTTGAATTGCAAAAAAATTTAGTTTAAATGAGATTTTTTGATGAAAATTCGTATTAATATGATTTCAAGTTGATGGAAATATACAGGGCGGTTAAGAAAAATCTAGTAAAATAACGAAATTTCATTCTCAGAGAATTCAAGCATATTAAGACTGTCAATACAATGTATGGCCTCCACGGGCATCAATAACAACTTGACATCTTTTTTGCATACTACACACGAGGTTGTTGTACATTTCTTGAGGAATTTGGTTGTACAAACGGTGCAGAAGATCTCTCAGATCATTTAAAGATTATGGGGTAGGTTGATGATTGTCTTATGTTCTTTGGAGCATATCCCATGCATATTCTTTGCAATTTAGATTTGATAAGTGCGGAGGTATTGGTAAATGCGGAATACCAAGCTTCTCAACTATAGCTGCACGGTGCGGTCTAGCACTATCATCTAGAAATTGAAAAGTTTCACAAATAGGAGCGTGAAAACTTGGAAAAACATTGTCAATGACATGCTCCCTATAGTGTAAGGCGGTCATATTCCCAGGACAAATGTGTAGATCTGTGCGCCCATTGAAACATATCTCAGCCTATACCATAACACTACCCCCTCAGATTGGATGGACTTCTTGGACATAGCGTCGATTACAGGGTATGCGTGGGATTGTCCATACCCTCATTCTTCGAGAATCTGAAAATCGTGTATATCTGGATTCATCAGTGAAAAGGAGACTACGTCATTGATCGTTCCAATATGTTGCCTTGCCCATTCCAGTCTTTGACGCTTATGGTCACGTGTTGATGGAACTCATCTTAATGGACATCTAGAAACTAGAACCTTGAAACATCAACTGATGATTTCGATGGAAGCTTGGACCCCATCTGCATTTTGAAGAGTATTCCGTAGCATTCTACACGTAGATGTAGGCTTTCTTCTCGCCGAAGCGGGGATGAAGCGATCCCGAGCAGGTGTTTTTTTTCGTCGCCCACCAAGCCTTGGTCTTTCCAACACGGAACCTGTCTCCCTGAACCTATTACAAAGTGGAGATATCACACTTTGGCTGACTTGAAGCCTTTCCGCTAAAACAACGTGAGTTAGGACACCCTGTAGCATTCCCTATTTGCCTCAGCGTTTGTTAATTTACGTCTTGGTATTTTCAGAAAACTCGTTGAAAATCGAAGCCGTTGATAAACTGACTCCATTTCAAAATAAGAACATTCATGAAGCATATGCAAAGAACCAAACTTCAGAAAAAAGGCGACCAAATTGACGAAATGTCTCAAACTGATTTTTATTGGATCGATTCAAGTTATTATTTACTTTTAAATGATTTTACAGCGATTTTCTTGAAGATTACATACTTTTCAAAACGATTGAATAGGATATCCCTCACTCTTGTGGAGCACTTTTCGATGTGCATATAAATCTAAAGGTCTTGATATTTCTCCTACTCTGTTCCATAAATGGAGGAATGTTGTAACTATTTCATTTGTCCTTGACAAAATGGTCCGACAATGAACATAGGAAGATTTTCAATATTTTAATTGAATTTATTTCAGAGATTGGCAGTAAAAACTTAGAAAACTTCGGAGACATGTACCTACCAATTAACCAAAGACAGTTTATTAATAAATCTACAGCCGCTCTCAATTTGATGATGATTTGGATACATAATTTTGTTGCACGCTGCAATAAACTTGATAACTATATTGTATACTTAAAATTGAGTGAAGACTAACTTGGACCAAATCAATTACTGGCATATAAAATCTGCTCAGCAACCATAATATGAATTCTGAACTGCTTCGTCCAATCTTTTATTAGAGGAAGTTTATGAGTACAGGTTGATTCATAGCGACAGTATAACTTTGATGTACACTGTTACATGAAAATTCCAACTGCCCCATTGGGCACGAATGAAAATGGGGCAATAAAAACAGGACAACCGTCGCATAATTTTGATGTTCAGAGCAAATTCGAATAACTGTCTACGTGGGATGAAAAAACTCGCTGCAAATTGTTTTTCGGAACTTTTTATGCAGCGAATGGTTGAAGCCGAACGGGGAAATAACGGAGCTCGTAGTGAGCTGAATTCATTTCTGTTATTAATTGAAATGTTTTTTTTTTATGTGGGTAATCAATTTTTGAACTCTAGATTTTAGGACCATAATGGAATTGTTCGATAAGAAGATATACAGAGTGAATCTCTGAATTTTACTTATATTAACGGTACGTTCTTGAGGTCAAAAAAAATCCTTTTTCCGTATAGTTTTTTTTTAGATTCAGCCTAAAGAAAAATATGTATTCATGGTAACCAGTCCCCTTAAATATTCGCAGAAAGACAAATTTGAATTTTCAAACAAATTTAGTTCGTTTCCAAAATAATTTTCCACACCAGAAATCAATCTGGAATATAGGGGAGATATTCCAGATTTTGAACAAATGTCTCAAACAACATGAATGAAAGCAACAAGGGAACTTGGCAATCTGAAAAGAATTTTCAAATCAATTAATTTTATTTTACCAAATTTATTACAATAACTTCCCAGATACACTGTCAATTAAACCTGTGGTTTGTGCTTGGAATTCCGAATTCCTGCATAATGGATTTAGCGTAAAAAATCTGTATACACGAGTATTTATCGCCAACTAATCAACTTTTTTATATTAACTTTGTTTTACCATAAAAAATTTTCAGATCAACAAATTGATGTTACCTATGTGTATGCATAATACGTAGTAAACGAGCACGATGTAGCTGTAACTGAAGCCCAAGTGTCAAATTAGAATCCACCCCATAAATTCAATCATACAATAAAGAATGCTTCATGTAAGTGAAGAAGATCGTTTTGAAATAGTATTGATGATCAGTTGTGTTGATTTTGTGGGAACTCATAAAGTGTGTCAATATTTAATTGGTTCGATATTTTATCATAACCCTGCATAAATAGGTATACCGGGTGTCCCCGCATACCTTTTCAAATGGATTATCTCAGACATTTCGGGAGATAAAAATTTAAAAATTTCATGTTTTTCAATTCGGAACCTTTATTTGAGGAAGAAAAATGGGAAATCACTTCTGGTTTGACCGGAAGTGACTCTGACAGTGGGATACGATAATTCGTGTAATCTTGATTCTGGCTTCAATATATCAATTGATAACTGATTAATGAACACAAAAAATAGCCTGCAAAATAAGCTGATTTCCAAATGCTAGATTTCTTCCTTTGGAGGTATACCAGATTCTTCCTATTGATTTGGAAAATCTAAAAAAGTCTGATTTTCGCCATCAATAAATTCTGCATTTTAGTTAAAAAAAAATTTAATTGAAGCAACAATTTTTTTGTACAACTGCCATTAAAAGTGACACTTTTAATGACAGCAAAAAATGTTGAAATTTATTGTTCACGTGGAAGCGTGTTAAAAATTTTTTCAACATTAGTGTTCAAAATATTTTTAGCACTCTATTTTCTTATGATGAAATCAGATGAGAAAATTCAGCAATTGCAAATTTTTATTATCAATATTTAACAATCATTACTTATGAACATTAATATTAATCGTAAAGCCAGAACAATTACTAACATTAATTCCCTGTGACGTTAGGAGCTTCGCAATATATTATTAGAATCCTGAGCAGGAAGTACAATATTGGATGATGATGATCCAAAATCTGTTGAGGTTGGGAGAAATTTTTCAGCAAAGACATTTCTATATGCAATGAAATGATCAACATAGCCGTCGGCTACCGTCGTAGACTTCCATCCACCATGTTTTTTTATATCCGTAATATTTGCTCCTGATTCTGCTAGCAATGAAGTGAAGGATTTCGAAAACATTGTCCTGTATACTGCTTTGGTTACAGTTTGAGGAATTCGGCAACAATAGATGGAATTTTCCCAAATATACAGGGTCTTTCACGAGGAACCTCACCCATATTTATACGGGAAACTACTGAACGTATTTTCATGAAATTCAGCACTTATAAGTATTTCACGATGCTGATGAAATCTAAAATATTTTCAAGGCATGAGCACCTCCGGTTTTTCCGGAAATGACGTCAACTTCCGTTTTTCAAATTAGAACACCATTTTTTTATTGCAGAAATAGATTCCTTAGAAAATTTTAAGTTATTTTGATGTAACATTTTTCAGTTTTGGTTGGAAAATTCTCTCTGAGCGGGAAAATTCGAAAAAAAAATCGAAAATAGAGCTCCGCTGAAACAAGAATAACTTCGAGGTTTTTTGATGGAAAATTTTCATTTTTGGGATTTTTCAAGATGTAAGATTGATGTATCCACTTTAAAAATCGAAATCGCGATTCATGATACAGGGGGTGAAAAAATCGCTTTCAAAGTTAGGGATGACAAAATCGTGAAAAATCAATTTTTTCAAATTAGAACCCCATTTTTTTATGGCAGATATTGAATCTACGTTAAAAAATAATGTGAGTGTATGCATCACACCCTTGCCCTAAAATGGATATTTTCTGAGTTATTCACAAAAAACTGTTTTTCGTTTTGAATTTTCAGCTATTTCTTTTCCCTTCACGCCAAAAAGATGAAATTTTCAGGAGATAGATATTCTGACATATTGACTCAAATAATTGAGCCGCTAGTACAGAACCATAATGACTTATGGTATCAACAAGATGGCGCGCCTCCACACAATTCACTCAATGTGTCAAATATCCTCTACAGGCTATTTGAAGATCGATGGTTGGCGATCAATGGTCCACATCTTTGGCCACCACGTTCTCCCGATTTAACTCCTTTAGACTATTATGTTTGGGGTAGGATAAAAAATATTGTCTACTCAACTTCCCTGACTGACAAAGAGGACTGCATAGAACGAGTCAGAAATGCGTTCAGGTTTGTTTAGATTTCTAGATTCATGGTTTTGAAACTCAATTTGGTTTTTAAACACTTTTGCAGATCTCCCGATGAAATAAGAAGAGCAACGCACGAAGCATTCCTGAGACGTATAAATAAATGTCTAGAAATTAACGGTCAAAACTTTGAGCATCTTCTCTAGTTATAACTGCGAGAGTTTGCCATGGTTCTCCTAATAGTAACTTGAAGTCGGTTTCAAGAAGGGGTGAAAAATCTACAGCATGGTTCAAATAACAGTTCCTGAAAATTTCATCTTTTTTGCGTGAAGGGAAAAGAAATAGCTGAAAATTCAAGACGAAAACCAGTTTTTTGTGAATAACTCAGAAAATATCCATTTTAGGGCAAGAGTGTGATGCATACACTCACATTATTTTTTAACGTAGATTCAATATCTGCCATGAAAAAATGAGGTTCTAATTTGAAAAAATTGATTTTTCACGATTTTGTCATCCCTAACTTTGAAAGCGATTTTTTCACCCCCTGCATCATCAATCGCGATTTCGATTTTTAAAGTGGATACATCAATCTTACATCTTGAAAAATCCCAAAAATGAAAATTTTCTATCCAAAAACCTCGAAGTTATTCTTGTTTCAGCGGAGCTCTATTTTCGATTTTTTTTTCGAATTTTCCCGCTCAGAGAGAATTTTCCAACCAAAACTGAAAAATGTTACATCAAAATAACTTAAAATTTTCTAAGGAATCTATTTCTGCAATAAAAAAATGGTGTTCTAATTTGAAAAACGGAAGTTGACGTCATTTCCGGAAAAACCGGAGGTGCTCATGCCTTGAAAATATTTTAGATTTCATCAGCATCGTGAAATACTCATAAGTGCTGAATTTCATGAAAATACGTTCAGTAGTTTCCCGTATAAATATGGGTGAGGTTCCTCGTGAAAGACCCTGTATAGAAAGGTACCAACTGGATTGGCAATGCATTTAGTATTCATTGATTTCAGGAAAAAACGACGATGTTTGATGACGAAAGGCCACAGTGGAAAGTACTTATGAAAATAGTCTACATACTTCCCAATAAAACTGAAAGAACGACTGACTTTCATTTTTGTATTTGGAAGTTGTAAAACCAATGATTCATTTGTTATTTCGATGTCTTTCACTGATAAATCACACAATTCTTCATGCCGACAGGCTCCAAATAATCCGAAAATAGTTGCAACCTTAACATCAAGTATTTCTTATCTGGTGACTGCTTTATTTTTTGGGACGATATCCTTCACTTTCCCGTTTTAAATGTGCTATTATCTCAAAATATTTACTAACATCCCCACCATTTTTAACAAGGGTGCTTTACTTTATCATTGAAAATTTGCTGCAGGTGATGAACTCCATATTTTCTTCTAAGTATGCCAGGAAAACAGTTTCACTGAAGTTCCCTTTCAAATTTCTCAATTCACACCAGGTCAGGAAATCTTTATATGCAATATCCTACTGCTGAAGAGATTCCAGATTTGCTCTTCTTGCAGACTCTTCAATATCCAGAGGAGTAAACCAAACCATCACTTTTATCACTAATTGGATTCTCGACAAAGATATTGAGCAGTTAAAAACCCAAGACGAAAATTGGACAGGAACGAAATTCAAATGACAGCGTCTTTTCTCATTTGTTAGTAATCATAACGTTTGCCATTCAGAACGACCTTTTAATTAATTGAATTTCAAAATGCATTCGGAAGTTTATTTTCATTGCAAATTCGCCCATTTCATTATCAAAATAGGGCAGTGTGTTAAAAGTGATTTTATTTTGTTCGTGAAAATTAAAACGTCACCTTCAACACTCATATCATATACAACTATTTTTTTCGGAAAATGAAATTTGTCACTTTTTATTTTTCGAAATGGTTGAGATAATCCATTAGAACAGGACACCCCAAATTAGTCGGAGATGAATGAATGAATCGACCATAGGCGTAAAGTGGAGGAATGCTGTTATTCCGGACGTACCCCCTCATTGATTAGAAGAAATTGTATGTAAAAATAAAAATAAAAAAAAAATAAAATTGAAAGATTTTCTTGACTCGTGAGGGTGAACCCCTCTTCGACTCATCTCCAGTTACACCACTGCCCCCGATAAAAATATACCCCGATACAACCGCCCCTCCGCCTTTATCTATCGAGGCCAGGACGAAATTGAAAACGGAAATTGCGGACCTAGTGGACTGCGGCTCACTTTTTTTTCGAATTAAAATGGAATGTGCAACGGAACGTGTCAAAATCCCCGAGCGATCCAGCCGTGCGTACAGAATGCGCACATACGCGCGTTCCCACAACCCCCTGCCCCCCCTATTGCCGCGGGGCGTGCACATTCGATGTATTTCATATTAAATCTGCGGTGACCACTCTTGTCTAGATTTCCGTTTATTTAATGGGAAAATGAATTTCCGCCGATATCAATTATGCAAATTTCGATACAGCCGAGAGTTCATTCCGGCCAAAAGGGAGCGTCGATTGGGAAGAATTACTGCGAAGTATTCGGTAATTGAAGCAGACAATTTTGATTTTCTTCCTTCGATACGATGGGGCTGTGCGGACAAAAAATGGGCGCATTCAGCGGAAAGAGCGCTAACAAAACTGTTTGCGCTACTGATAGGTACCGGTAGCGGAAATCTGTTGACATCGGGCGCATTCAGCAGAAAGAGCGGAGCAAACTGTCACAACTGTCAGTCACACAACACGTTACCGAAAACGAGCACAAGCCAAGTACGCTACTAAAAATGGCGACCGCTACCCAACATGTTACATAGGTAGCTCAACGTTCAGCAGAAGATCATAGAAATTCGGTAACAGTTCCGTAACTGTTTTCTCTGCTGAATGCGCCCAATGGTGCTACTACCAATACATTTTTGACACTTCCATCTTTACCAGAGTAAAAAATATATATACGTGTGGCACTCGAGGACTGCCGCGGTAAAGCTATTGCATAGCATCTATTCAAAAATAAGAAGATAATATTGTTGATTTAAAATAATTATTTATCCTACAATACATGTAGGTTATTCAGGAATGTTTATCATTGAAACTATAGGTATGGTAACTGAAATACGAAACATAAGTTTGAGACTTAATGTCTTCTAAATATCAGGAAATATCGCGTCAATAGTGGTCCCATATTTTGTTGTGGATCATTATTCATTTTTAAATTCAATTTTCCGGAAGAAAAGTTGTCAACCGCTCTGATTTTTTATCAGCGAAGTTAATGTTGAAATCGCCAGCCAAGAAGAGTGGAAATTTATTACCATTTGTACCAAGTATTTTCGACTCTTCTTCAGTGTACTCCAGTAAAGTGCGATGAATAAAATGCTCTACCTCGTCCAATTTTGGATTCGGAGAAATGTAAGTTGCTACCATGACTACGTGTAGGCCATTTCTAAGTTTGCAAAAGCATGCACAAATATCTCCAACAAATGAGCGTCTAACATTAACATCGCTAACGTTTTCAATATTTATTTCAATCTTCGGAGTCATAATATTAGTAACATTATTACTATTTTGGTAAATAGGTACCCCACTTTTTGGAATAGTATCTCGTTTGAATTGAACAATGCAATTGAAATTAGGTATTCCAATCGGATTATCAAGCGTCATGCATGTTTCGGTAAGAAGTAACACATTGATTTGTTTGGTAACTGAATCTTGTAATCGTATTTGTGACTTTGGAAACTTTGGCAATTGAAAGTCATTATTGAAATGCCATTTCTATTACTAATGAAATCTAAGACACTTTGAGCTATCGTCTGAACACTATTTAAAGACAGTCTTTTGAATTCTTGCAACAAAGATGCAGTCGATGCAGCTTGCCTTCGATTATGATAAAACTTAAATGCAGAATTATCATTTTTTGTCGTAATATACAATTTTTCAATATTAGTCACCCGAGAGAGTGCAACATAGACGAGTTCCTGAGAATGTGATTTACTATACTCATATACTATTACGTCAATAGTTCCACCTTGCGATTTATGCAACGAATGAAGAGGAAGTGGAATTGTTTGCTGACTCATTGAAGCATCAATTAAAAACTGATAAGGGTTCAAGTTAATTCAACATCAATGCACCAAGATGACGGAGAGTACGAGACGTAGAAGATGAAACTATGCAGTCCCAATTCAAATGGACAGTTGTTCAAAATCGGGGTTGTTCTGATTTTGTAAAATTACTGAAAGGTACTGTATCTAGATAATTGAGTTAGAGATGGTAGTGTAAAAACATTCATTGACATCATTCACATAAAATGAATAAGTCACCCGGATGAAGTTAATAAAGTGAAAAATACAAATATTGAAGTCATCTATAAACTCCGAGTGAATTATTCAACTAAAAACAGAGGTAATATAGAGATGTTCAAAATGAGAGGTCAGATGAAGTCAGACTTAAATTTTGAGATAGTTTCATTAATTCAAAATCAAACACAATGTTTAGAGTGATGATGCAAATGAAATTTATTGCGAGAGCCTCTTTACTTCATCAGAAAAACAGAAGGTTAAATAATGAATTGTTAGAGTAGGCTGAGTTGTAATAAAAGTGAGATCAGGCCTTAGTGGAGATACGTGTATTGAAAGCTAAGTAGTCTGAGTCTTTTCTTCATTGAGATTATTGCAAATGTGAAAATATCATGATTGAGAAATCAATATTTATGATCTATAACGATGGACTATAAAGAGAATGCTAATTAATCAATTGAGACGATATGTACAGTGACAGCTGCTTTTAGTATGCAGGGTTAGTGTTCATCAGAAAAATAGTTGCTACAATTTAAAATTATGAGGACTATAACGTGAGAGTACTATGTATGAATTGAACCACCAACCCGTTGGTTTCGAGAAAGCAGAATGCTTGATATACCAGTTGAATGGTTTTATCAATATTTGAGGAGACTGCTCAAGGTGAAGCAGGGACTGAGACTGTCAATCAGGTTCAATGTTTGAGCTACTTGATCATTCAGATACTTCAGAGAAGTTCACTTGGTTTTATTGATTTACCTTTGCATTTGAGGATTTTCATTCATCTGAAACTTGAAAACAATAATTAGCAAGTGTTATGAGATGTGAATAGTTGAGACATGAGATGAATCGAAGATAATGGGATACAAATGAGAATATGAAAAAATCAGTATTTATTATCACAGAGAATGTTTATTCTTGGAGCAAGCAATCACTTCCATGTGAGGAGTCTAGAGATATCTGAAAAATCTATGAGAAATCTTATTAGAATAAAGTGAGAGAGGATTACCAATATTTCTATAGATTTTCATGATCTGAACCTACCTTTTCGAGGATTAGTTACTTCAAGAAATGAACGAGATGAACAGTGATATGCGAGGTGATTTTTTGAAAATTCTAATTTACAAGATTAGCACAAGAGGAGGTCTATTCACAGGTGGAGCTGGATTAAAAAAGAAAAGATTACCAATATTTTTATAGATTTTCATGATCTGAAAGGTGGACAAATTTTCAAACTTCATAAAAAGCAGGAAAATAACATGGAAAGTGCAACAATTAATGATTCAGGGAATTCACCTGCCTTTTTGAGGATTAGTTACTTCAAGAAATGAACGAAATTATCAGTTATTAAGCGAGGTCACTTTCTGAAAATTCTAATTTACAAGAGTAGGTCCATTCACAGGCAGAGCTGGATTAAAAAAGAAAGCGATTAATTGATTCAATTAATGAACATGAGTTAATCTGTCAGCTGATTAACACAAAGAGGAGACTAATTTGACGCGAGCAGTCAATCAGCTGACCATAGAGCTGTATGGAGTGGAGTGGGCGTGGAGCTGTGACGTAACCATAGGCGTAGCTGCGGATGAGGTCTGAGGGGTCCTATGTTCAATTTTCAACAAATATAGATCGTAAATCATTTTTTGTTTTGAAAACAGTTCTTATGTTGAAATAGGAACCAATTCCTTTATTTTTTTATGAAAGTCCATGAACATAAGGAATCAAATTCATTAAAATTGTTTGTTCTTGACGGTTTGTTGTTGGTTCCTGATTGTCATTATCGTTTTCACGCAAAATAGTTCTCTTTAAATTTGAAATGGTTTTTTCTATATAAAATTTAGAAAGAACAATTTTGCGGGAGAGCAAACCCAATTAAGGTTTCAGGAATATGCAAAGACCTCCCAGAAAATATTTCAAGAGATATCTGCAATAATTTCATCATTTCTTAGTACCTTTGTTTGTTTGGAATTTTTTTAATTCGGTTTTTGTTTGTTTCAATTTTTTTATGTTGTTATTTTAATATACAGATAAGCCGTTTCGTTTTAACGTATTTCGCAGATACTCTTCATCATTTTTATCTTTATGAAAATTCTTATCTTTACGTTAAAACTTTGGTTGTGTGAGTAAATTTTGAATTACTTTTTTTTTCTACATTGTGAAATTCGTTTGTGTATTTGTGTACCTTATATTCTAGATAGAAACCCTGAAGAATCTCTCTCTGAATCTCCTAGAACCGCCACTGTATGCAGCTCTATATTTACCCCCAATTTCGGTTCACAGTAAATTACTCCAGGTCGTAGCGAAATTGTTCCTGCAAACAAAAGGCTCGAAAGCCGGTAATAACACAACGGCCTGCTTGTTCCTGCCCGAACGACGTTCAACGGGCATTAGTCTGTTTCAATCCGCGGCCATTTTTATCGGCAGAATTGACCTCACGTACAGACCCAGCCCGAGCAAGCTCAGGTAACAGGGTGTATGCCCATCCGGAATACCAACTACCGTAACTCTTCACCGTGATACACTCCAGCATCTGCCAAGAATAACACATTGTTTGTATTAGGTACTTATTGCAGACATGTTCGCGAAGACACTTTGTACACATATTGTGTCGCATGTGCAGCCCAGAATGTTATTAGCTTCGTGAAAACGCCACTAGAATACTCGTGCGGAAGGTTAAACAAATGGTGATCTCTGGCGACGGCTTAAAAATACGACCGACATCGCCAAGCGGGCGTACAGAACGGGTGGTGCATTTTCATGAATCGGAGTAAGTCCATACTATGTCATTGATTGAAGAATTTATAAACATCATTGAGTATTATTTTTTCATCACAATTAGAATATACAGATAAAGAAAATCCTTATGGAAACATAGAAATATGAATGTTAAATTCGAATGCCATCCAAGTCTAGTCCTCCCTCAAAAATAAATAGACCAGCTTCTTGCATCAATGCACTTCCCATAGATTTTTCAGATATCGCTAGATTCCTCACATGGAAGTGATTACTAGCTTCAAGAATGAACAATATAATGTTTCTCTGTCGTAATAAATACTGATTTATTATATTCTCATGTGCATTTCATTCTTCTCATAACACTTGCTAATTATTTTTCTTGAGTTTCAGATGAATGAAAATCCTCAAACCCAAAGGTGAATCATGGAATCAGTCTTCTCTTTCAATAAAACCAAGCGAACTTCTCTGAAGTATTTGAACGATCAAGTAGTTTAAACATTGAACCTGATTGACAGTCTCAGTCCCTGCTTCACCTTGAGCTGTCTCCTCTAATATTAGTAAAACAATTGAACAGGTATGATCTCCTCATTATAAACAATAAATTCCCAATTTCATTCATCTGAACCACTCAGCAAGTAAGATCTCAACTGTAAATGTCGTCTCAATTGATTAATTTAGCATTCTCTTTATAGAACAACGTTATAGATTATGAATATTGATTTCCCGATCATGATATTCTCACATTGTAATAATCTCAATGAAGAACAGACTTAGACTATTAAGTTTTCAATACACGTATCTTCTCTAAGGCCTGATCTCACTTTTATTACAACTCAGCCTACTTTAATGATTCATTATTCAACCTTCTGTTTTTCTGATAAAATAACGGAACTCTCGCAATCAATTTGAATTGCTTGATCACTGTAAACTATCTCAAAATCTAAGTCTGACTTCATCTGACCTCTCATTTCGAACATCTCTAGATTACCTCTGTTTTTAGTTGAATAATTCACTCTGAGATTATAGATGACTTTAATATTTCTTTGTTTACTGTATCAACTTCATGTGGGTGACTTATTCATTTTATGATTGTGAATGATGTTAATAAATGTTTTTACACTACCATCTCTAACTCAATTATCTGGATACAGTCCTAAACAGTATTTTACAGAACAACCCCGATTTTGAACAATACTATCAAAAACTAAACATTTGAATGAGAACCAAAAATCAAAAAATTGTGATTACAATATTCCCTGTATTTGTGGAAAATCTTTTACAGGAGAAATATCAATACCCTTAGAAATTAGAAAGCGTGAACATAAGAATAACATGAAAAATAGAGATATTGGTAGATCGCAGATAGCAGATCTATGTGTTCCAATAAGGGCAATCACATGATGGAGAAGAATAGCACAAAAATTCCAGTGACGAAACCTGACAATTATAAAAGAAAAATCAAGGATTCAGCTTGTATTTTGTTGGATGAGGCTAATAATCTCGCCAATTGTTCAGTAATAATTATAGATCAAATTTGGATGGATTTATTGAATGAAGAAATGGTTTCAAGGAATTTTGAAATAAAATAACGATATCAACACCTAGTCATCAATATTAATCTATGCTCATCATATATTGACAAATGTCAATTGAAAAAACAGAATATTTTCACGATTCTGTAATGTTGTATGAAAAATAGAAATTGTCAGACGAAGGAGTCTGATTTAGACTCCGAAGTGCAGGTAGCTTGGGACAGTATCCCTCGCTTCTTGCATCAATGCGAAGAAGTGTTGGGAAATGTATAGATAACCGCTGTGGACAAACACATTATTAACTAAGTTAATAAAAAAAATTGTAAACCTTTCGTTCTTTTTCTTCAATTTTTAATCATTAACTCATTGCTTTACTATCCATGATCTATGTTTTACGAAAGAAATTTTTATTTAAAAAGCTCCTTCTTGTTAGGTGTTACAGTTTCTCTGACAGTTAGTATACAGATAAAGAAAATCCTTATGGAAACATAGGAATATAAATGTTAAATTTGAATGAACTTCGAGTCTAGTAGAACAGTGGAAGAATCGAAATCTCATTGCGATTCGATAACGAATAAGGGACTGGACTGTTGGAATGGCAAATCTCGGCAGGGGGGAGTGATCTCTGCTGCCGCGAATTGCAATGCACGTTAGTCGAATCTGAACGTCAGATGTGATAGCTAGACGGTTTGGAAATGAATTAGATTCGTATAAATCAAAATGTTCACGATTAAAGAGAAAATTCAAATCATAAATTGGTACTTCGGTGGTCAAGCGGAGATGATAACTTCTTTCATTCTTGCCTTTGGAGATAGGCCGATACCTTCACGTTCGGCTCTCCAACTTTGAGCCAAAATAGCAAGTATGCCTTATGTTCTCAGAGATATGAGATTATCTCTTTATGATAGATTTGGCTACTGTTTGGTACAACAAGGTGGATTATTTGAATATTTGATTTGAATTTGTCGATCTCAAATTTCAGAATTTGTTTTTGTCTTCCTTTTTTTTATAGAATTCATTTTAATTTTATAAATTCTTCTCGTGGAATGTCGTGGTTGTAGCCAAAACGATAGGTGAAATTATTCCTAGTGGACCACTGCCAATAAGACCGGAAGATTTTCTCAATATCAGTTTTCTCAGGGTTTTCTCTCCCAGTCTCTGATACAAAAAAGAACTAGAAAAATTTTTAAAATGATAGGAGAAATGCCCCTGCAGTAAACTTCTGCACTAATCTGTCAGAGCCCATATCGTTTTGAAAGTTGTTGCCTAAAAATGAAAAAAAACGACACTTGGCACTCTGAAGATTTCTAACTTTTCAGACATTTTCGTCAGACCCATTTTTTTCGTCATAGAAAAGAAATTGTATTAACAATATTCCCTGTATTTGTGAAAAATCTCATACAGACGACGATGTTTGCTGACAGAAGAACGTAGTGCAAAGTACTTAGATGAAAATAGTCTACATACTTCCCAATAATACTGAAAGAACGACTGACTTTCGTTTTTGTATTTGGAAGTTGTATAACCAATGATTAATTTGTTATTTCGATGTCTTCCACTGCTGAATTACACAATTCTTGACGCCGACAGGATTCAAATAGTCCGAAAATAGTTGTAACCTTAACCACAAAGTATTTCTCATCCGGTGCCTTCTTCATATACTTTTCAACTTGTTCACGAGTGAGAATTTTCGATTTTTTGGGACGATATCCTTCATTTTTCCGTTTTAAACATGCTATTACCTTAAAATACACACCATTTTTAACAAGGGCTCCTGACTTTATCATTAAAAATTTGCTCCACAAAGTTGATGAACTCAATATTTTTCTTTTAAATATGCCAGGAAATCAGTTTCACTGAAGTTCCCTTCTACATTTTTCAATTTACACCAGGCCAGGAAACTATTATATGTAATATCGTACTGCTGAACAGATTTTTTAGGTCGGAGTTCCAGATTTTCTCTTCTTGCAGACTCTTCAATATCCAGAGGAACAACCAAATCCTCACTTTTATTAATAATTGGACCCTCGACAAACATATTAAGCAGTTAAAAACCCAAGACGAAAATTGGACAGGAACGAAATTAAAATGACAGCGTCTTTTCTCATTTGTTAGAAATCATAACGTTGGCCACGTTTGCTATCCATAACAACTTTTTGAATATTTGAATATTAAAATGCATTTTGAAGTTTATTGTCATTGCAAATTCACCCATTTCATTATCAAAATAGGGCAGGGCAGTTGTACAAAAAGCATTGTATGGTATTTGTGTTGAAAGTGATTTTATTTTGTTCGTGAAATTGCCCAATTCGCTCCGCTCATTTCACAATCTTTTTCACTCACAAAATAAAACGTCACTTTTTTCACTCATATCATGAATAACTATTAATAGATACCCTCGTTCCAAAATCACTTTATCAAATTGATGTGCAACAAGTTGACCAAACAATGAAATTAGGTACTCTTCCTCTACAGAAAGGAGTACGTTTCTGCGGCAGGATTCTCACGAAACAAATGACCACTATTGTTCACCGACGTAGGCAAAACAGTCCGTAAAAAAACGGGATGGGTATTTAAGGAACAAGGTAAAATCTGAAGGCATTTGTTAAGCCTGACAGGCGAGCGGTTATTCAGTTGTAACATGTTGAAAGTCACCTTCAGCACTTCATATATTAACCGCGGCCGGGCACTAAATTAAACTCTGTTAGAAAATGCCTTTCCCCGACAAATATCGCCTGTAGCTCAGGCCGTGCCGTCCAAACCCGATGTCATCCTTCCAATTTATTCCCTACGAGTTTTTCTCGCGGCTTGTCTTGTTCAAATCGAAGGTGTGCTGGTTTATTGTTCGCATAACCAATTTTGAACGCGATTTTTCTGACCCCGACACCTCTGTTATGTTTTTTGCACTTCTGCAATGCGTATCTTGGAATGAAGAATTGAATTGCAAATTGGAAGGAAACATTCTGCGTCGGGAGAACCGTCATTCGAGGAAATGGATAGTGTTGAAATACACTGCGCAACAAAATTAACGAAGATTATGGAAATCTCAAATTTATTCTACAACTGAAGGTGTCCTCAATGATAATTATTTTTATCAGAATTATGCATGCATATGTTATCCACTTTTCTTGAATACATATTTTTTTTTCCAGCAGGAATAAAAGAATATGATATTATCAGATTTTGAATCAGTGGTTCTCGATCAATTCTGATTATCAATAGTTTTTCTTTCGTTTGATTTTTCACACTCGATCGCTATGCAACGCGAAACACGTTATTTGACCCAAGAGGAATGTGCCCAAGCGGTAGTTTTGCGAGAAGAAGGGTGGACATACACAAGAATTGCAGAAAGGTTTGGAGTTTCCCATACAAGTGTTTCCAGAATAATGCAGCGACAGGGTAGACCACGGGTAACAACTGCCATTCAAGAACGTTACTTGAGAGTTTCTTCGTTGAAACAACGTTTTGCAACCGCCCGTCTTCTTCAAAATCAGCTTGAGCAAACTCATGGGGTGTAAATTAGAACTGAGACAATAAGAAATCGCCTCAGAGTATATGATTTAAGGCCTCTTGTCGCGGCAAGAGGCCCAGCTCTTGCCCCAGCCCATCGAAGGGCGCTTTTGGATTTTGCGAAAGAGCATATCCATTGGGAAGAGGCCGATTGGGAAAGAGTTCTCTTCACAGATGAGTCTAGATTCTGCCTCTACCATTGTGATCGACGTTCCCTTGTATACAGACGTTCACATGAAAGATATGCTCAGTGCAATTTCCTGAATACTACTGGTTTCGGGGGAGGATCGATTATGAAGTGGAATATCTTTGACTGCTCGCACAGACCTAGTGTTCGTTGATGATGGAGCTGTGAATGCTGATAAGTATATGAGAAACATTCTCGAAGATCATGTAGTGCCATTTGCCCCATACATTGGTAAAAATTTCATTTTTATGAACGATAATGCCAGACCCCATCGTGCGCGCATCGTTCGGGGTTACCTTGAGGAGGTTGAAGTCTCTCGAATGTTATGGCCAGATCTTAATCTGATTGAGCAAGTTTGGGACAACCCCAATAGAAGGCTGAGAGGTATATTAATGTTTAAACAACAATAAAAGGAAAACATCAGAGGTGTACAACAAGACCTGTATGTCAGCCCAGCAAGAGTTCTTTATACGTTATCCAGAACAATTTTTTTGCCCCGAAAACTCTATACATTTGACAGCACTGAAAATAAAAAGCAATGAACAAGACAGTTGCATAATATGAGTTTCAAAACTTATTTCCATTCTCTTTGGTAATGAAAAGAATTCAGGATTATTCTCTGCATTGTTTTCACAAAATTCATAACAGAAAAACACACAATCAAAGATTGAAGAGGGAGATAGGTGCTACTCTTGTAGATTTCGAGTTATTTCAGTGGAAAATACGCGTATACGAGAAAATACAATCGACATTCATCAAAACTATTTATTCAAGTTTTTCTTTCAAAATTGACAACAGCCTACTAATAATCTCCATATAATCTTGCCAAATGGACCCTAATTAAATATTTGAACCATAACCCGTTTACTTTTGGAACTACAGATGTCGCTCACATCACTGTAGTCGCTTCGTTTCCCATCTTTATCCTCTACTAGCTGGCCCGGCGAACTTTGTTTCGCCTCAGAGATTCATAAATTTGTGTCAACAAAACATTGGTAATTTTTCAAGTAGGAGGGATATAAGACAAAATTAAAGTTCAAAATATACAAAAAATTTAATTACATTGAAATAGGTTGTTATTCACATGAATATACTTTATTTAAGCGGTACCTTATTATTTAAACATTGTCTCATTGTAGTACCTTATGATGAACCACATTTTTAGTTTTTTTCCCGAGTGCGAGAATAAAAAGAGCAGAAGGTTTGCCGACTCGTGAACTTGCAACATACAACTGGCCATGAGAAACAACGATTTTCTAGATTTATGCCACACACACTCAATCTGATACTTTCACACTTTCACCAAAAATCAACCTGCAGGTATCTCTTTGACAGAGACGATAAGATGATTTCTTCTTTTTCTTTAGTGCCAATTCACAATGTACGTAAGCGAAAAACTACTGTCAAAGTACATACACATAATTATTTTGAAGTATTGAATTTCTAATCACGGGATACCACAGTTAGCGTTATTTTAAATTCAATACTTTGAAATTATAAACATATTTAGGTGTACGAACTTTGACAGGAGTTCTTAGAATTCAAAGGCTAAGACGTTTAGGCAACTCAAAATACACAATTTACGTTGCAGTGTCATCTAGTGGCGATGAAGAGAATAGGGATCTGTTCAAAACATTTCGTCATTCAATTTTCCGTAGTGTTCGGAAGAGAGATGGGTGTGATAACACACGGACTCAGATGCGTTAATATTATTATTGAATGTTGTTCACCGAATTAATATCAAATATAATACTTCCACGAAAACGCTATCAACCGCAGCGACATCTATTGGCGTTATTCACAAGAAGGAAAATTATTTCCCCCTTTTTCTTTCTATTTCATCAAACATTTCATAGTTTTAATGTATTTTATGTTAACTCCACCGTAGAAGAATCCAACAAAAAACTTTCATAACAAACAGTTCATCCAATCTTGAGTTATAAATGGTGTAACCAACAATATGGCCGACTGAGTTTTATATATTAAGATAATCTTTGGTTATAACGTCTACTAGCATATTCCCATAGTTCACGGCAGTCTTACATGTTCCAGACAGACATAAAATGCATTTCCTGCACTGGAACTCATGAAAAATCAATGGGACCAATGAATGCCAATGTCAATCGAGACTCGGCGAAGAGGAAGGAACAGAATTGCCAATTCCGCATCTTCATGTCGTCCTACTAGACTGAACGGCAACCTCAATTTCATCGAGAAAATCTAGTTTTATTTTTCCCCGCTACGCTTATATTGTTATGGAATCTATTCTATGGATAAATCGATTACTAGGGCGCAGAACACAAGCTTGCAGCGCGGGCACAAAAGGAAAAGAAAAGAGACAAATTGAAGATGACAGTAAGCTTTTTATCTCGCTGTCGAATTTTTTCCCGGGCAGAGGGTCGATTGAAAAATAATTTTCAATAAAAACGTCAGGAGCGGATGGCGGATCCTAAATATATCTCTACTCCTAATGCCATAAACTTAATCTATCGAGTTTTGAGGGGCTGAGGGGATCGTGGAGTGTGATGTGACCAGAAGGAGCTCTGAGGAATAATTATCCTCCTTCTACGTTCTCAGGCTTGGTGGAGGCGACAGCGTAATTTTTAGACGAAATTGGTTTTTTAATGAAAATGTTTTTGTCAATATGTTTGATGTCGGAAAAATGAATAGATAAGAAATGTTTATTGAGGGGGGAAATCGGGGGCGAAATTATGGTGGAAACCAGGGTTGCCATACAATTTAATTATCTTACACTGCCCGAAAAATCAACGCACATTCTGAAAATCTCAATTTTAATGAAAGTTAACTCTACATTGACTTTATAACTTATTTTTTATGTTCTCTCGGGAAGGTTCTGAATGAAACAGACACATTAAATGAAAAAAAAATTCAGGATTTCACCGAATCTTATATGAAAGAAGAGAAATGAACAATTTTCAAAATACTGAAATGCTAATAAGTGATTTAATACTTGGTTTTTCCACTCCTTGCGTTAATAACAGCTCGGCAACGACGGTTCATACTCAAAATGAGTGATCTTAAAATGTTCTGATCTAATCCTTTCCAGATTTCTCCGAGTTGGATTCCTAAGTCATTAAGAGTAGCTGGATGATTTTCTGTACTTGTCAGCCTTCTATTGAGGTTGTCCGAAATCCGCTCAATTGGATTGAGATCTGAACTTCTTGCTGGCCATTCCATTCGGGAGACTTCAAGGTAATCCTGAACGATGCGCGCACGATGGGGTCTGGCATTATCGTCCATAAAAATGAAATTTTCACCAATGTATGGGGCAAATGGCACTACATGCTCTTCAATAATGTTCCTTATATACTTATCTGCATTCATAGCTCCATTATCAACGACCACTAGGACTGTGCGGGCAGTCAAAGATATTCCACCCCATACCATAATCGATCCTCCCCCGAAACCAGTAGTATCCAGGAAATTGCACTGAGCATATCTTTCATGTGGACGTCTGTATACGAGGGAACGTCGATCACAATAGTAGAGGCAGAATCTAGACCCATCTGTGAAGAGAACTCTTTCCCAATCGGCCTCTTCCCAATGGATATGCTCTCTAGCAAAATCCAAACACTCCCTTCGATGGGCTGGGCTAAGAGCTTGGCCTCTTGCCGCAACACGAGGCCTTGAATCATATTCTCTTAGGCGATTTCTTATTGTCTGAGTGCTTATTTGCACCCCATGAGTTTGCTCAAGCTGATTTTGAAGGAGACGAGCGGTTGCAAACTGTTGTTCCAACGAAGAAACTCTCAAGTAACGTTCTTGAATGGCAGTTGTTACCCGTGGTCTACCCTGTCCTGGTCTTCGGACATACATACAAATTGCGTGTTTCGCGTAGCATAGCGATCGAGTGTAGAAAATCAAACGAAAGAAGAACTATTGATCACTAGAATTGATCGAGAACAACTGATTTTAGAATGGAGCCAAAACAATCAAAATCTGATAATATCGTCTTTTTTTATTCCTGCTGGGAAAAAACATCTGTATTGAAGAAAAACGTTGAAAGTGGATAACATATGCATGCATAATTCTGATAAAAATAATAATCATTGAGAACACTTTCAATTGTAGAATAAATTTGAGATTTCCATAATGTGCGTTAATTTTTTTGCGCAGTGTATAAAACCCACAATTTCAATGAATAGGATCTCTTTCACTTTATGGGGTATTTTTCGTTTTTGTACATGTTGAACAATTTCGTACACGGAAAGTTTGAAATTAACGAAATAAAGCATTTCTGACACCTATCTATTAATATTACTGAAGAAAACAAGCTGAACCTCGAACCAACCTTACCATCCAGAAGCAAACTTTTTCATTATTTTTCAACAAGAAGTATTGACGAATTCTCGTTTCCATTTTCGTAATCTGAGACCTAAAAACAGTGAGTAAAATTTTTTTACATCGACGACACAGTTCTTTTAGTTCTGCATAATTACCTAAACAAACATGAAATCAAAAGAAACAACTGAAAATCCAAAAAAATCTGAAAAAACCAATCAAAAACAAAAAAACCGTCAGGTTGGGCTTTTTCGAGAAAACCCAGGTTTTCTACAACCTCGAAGATCCTATCCCAATCCAGTTCTCAAGGGCGTCTCCAGCTTTTGGGCCAGAGGAGGAAATATCAGAATAGAAATGATGAACTGGAGGTAATATGGGATGATATAAAATTTATTTCAGTATCATCAGCTTACAATATGTACCATCCGGGGTGTTTCAAAATAAGGTTATCCGGTTCCTAGGATATATAGAAAACTGAAAAATATTTGGCGTTTGTTCATTGAAAAAAAATCGTAACGTCATCCGAGTCCTAAGAAAAGGGCTTCGAAAAAAAAAGTTATACACATTTTTTAAGATTTTGCCGAAACTACTGGCAACATTGCAATAAAATTTTATACAAATATGTTTTGGAAGCTGATATATCCAGAGAATTTGTTTTTGTATCTGACCCTCATAAAGAGCACTACATAGTTCTATGGTTCGTACCAAGTAGAATTGAACATAAATTTTTCAATATTCGATTTATTACGAAAAATTTCAACTGAAATCTTAATACATAAAATTAAGTCGGCCATTTTGTTGGTTACACCATTGTTAACTCAAAATTAAATGAACTGTTTGTTATGAAAGACTTTTTGGTGGATTCTTCTACGGCGGGGTTAACATAAAATATATTGAAACACTGAAAAATTTGATGAAGTGGATAAAAATAGGAAATAATTTTCCTTCTTGCGAATAATGCCAAAATGTGTCGCTACGGTACATTTTCTAATAATATTAACGCATCTGTGTCCATGTGTTATTACACCTATCTTTCTTCCGAACACTACGGAAAATTTCATAACGAAATGTTCTGAACAAATTTCCATTCTACAATTAATTATCGCCATTAGATCGCAACATTGATATAGATAGTTATCTATATCTATGTAAAAAATTACTGTGTATTTTGAGTTGCATAAACACCCGACTCTAGACATTGACATTTTCTATCGAACACACAAAAATCCAATGGGTGTTTCCAAATGACTTCATTTGGAGCAGATATAATTAAAGGACGTGGATTCAATCTAACATTCAAGGTAAGAATATAATATTAAGTGTTTTCAAATCACTTATTTTGTCTTCCTTTTCTGCTATTTAGATCCAAGGTTCACCATCGAATTGGATCATTACAACTACTTGAAGATGCACATCATAAATTCCTCCAAATTTACTTCATGTAGGCAATATGGATCAACGTCAATCAATTAATGAAGATGTGAGAAGAATAATTCTTCAAGAACTGCAGTAACTACTTCATGAACATCATGCATTGGTTCAATTGTTTAAAACTGCTTTGGAACGTATGCCAGGTGACGATCACAAGATTGTGATTAGTGCAGATAAACGAGCTGTTGGAGCACATGACGCCAATTCAACGCCCCTACAATAGACGAAGTGGCAATTGTGATTGTAGGTGAAAACTTGGAAACCCGTGATATTGTTCTTACGCGTCGCAATACTGGAGAATTGCAACGAATATATGAAACACACCATTCATACGATGCTCTACAATACCCGCTAATGTTTTGGAGAGGTGATGATGGATATTACTTCAATATCAAGATAATAAATCCATTGAATGGTGAGTAACTTTATTAAAATTTTGAATGTCTACTTAATACAAGTTTGAATTTTTTGATTTTAGGCCAAGAAACCACCCAGAAAGTGAGCTCGTTAAAATGCTGATAACTATTTGCTGAGATTTTTTCGATTGTTGCAGCAGTATTGTGTGGACATGTATTGTAATACTAGCTGCCCCTGCAGACTTCGTACTGCCTCAATCGCTGAATAAAAAAGCAACTTCAATATTATGATAAACTATTATGGTATAATGTTGGCCAAGAAGTGTTTAGAATCATTTCTTATCCCAGAAACTAAAAAGCGTAGGGGATCTAGTGATGGGACCAATTGTGACAATTGGCAATAAGATAAGGTAGCTGACCCGGCAAACTTTGTTTCTCTCCTGAGAGATGAATAAAGTTGTACTAACCATTGGTTTTTTTTAAAAGGAAATACACTTCCTGACAATAAATTCCGGACAGGAAAATTTTTTGTCAAATTCAACACTCTGTATCTTCATTCGTGGTGCTGCGATTTTGTTGAAGTTTTCACCAGGTGTAGTATTGGGCCTTGTTATATGAACCTGAAATTTACTTTGCAAAAATATCTGTAGTTTATCCGTTATACAGGGAGAAAAAACCTTGTCTTATACCCCCCATTTCTTAACACCTTGTGCTGAATGTGAGGCGGAAAATTTGATATCATTAGGTTTTAATTTGAAGTGTGACCCTTTCTTAACAGAATGTTTGTCGATTTCCGTCAGTATCTGCTTTTAAAAAACAGATACACATTTTCAAAGAAAGTGTTGCATTTTTTCAATTTCAATAACAATTTAAAACATTACAATACTTTATCGACTAGCGGACATAAACAAACATCTGAAAATTAATTGCGTGTATTTCCACCTTGCTTTCTCACCACTTTTACCATACGACGTGGCATACTTTCAATGCGTAACGAGAATTTTTCACTAAACAAACTCTTAATATTTTGCAGCTATCTATCTATCCTAAAGACGGGGTACCTTTTTTTGAAACACCCTGTATGGTTTTGATTCCTATCAATAGTTACACAGTGGTAAAAAACATCATCCAACGGCAGGTCATCGACCGGCCGAAGACAGAAATATACTCAGCTGCGGTAAAAACTAAATTAATACGAATCGGTTTCAGTTGTCCCAGAAGAAATTAATATATCTGAAAAAACAGATAGACCGAGATATCAAGCTCAGTCTTCGATGGTTGAATGTGTGGTCCGTCTGAAAACCGAAAAGGAACATGGCGGACATCAGAACTCCTATCGACAGAGTGCTATCTTATCGCATTCAGAACCTGCGCTTTTTTGTTTATCTGAGGATCAATTAAAGAGCGGTCGGAGTCAATCGGGTCTCGAGCAGAAAAACGAATATAATGGCATGAGCGTCGCTGTCAGTACTCGAAATTTATTCCGCTGTTTCCGAGATTGAAAGACTGCCGATTGACCAAAGGCTGCGCCGTCTTAATTCAGTCCTCATTTATGCAAATTCGCGATGCAGTTTGGGGACATTTTTCGAAGGATACCTGAACAAATACAAATCTGCATAATTGGTGGCGTTGCTTCGACACTTTCTGTTTGGTAATCCTTCAGCGAGCAGAGGTTAATTGAATTTCATCTCCCCTTTATTAATCCTACCAGTCAATTTTGAGGTCAATTGACTATTCTGAATTTATCTCAGAACTCTCAATTATAATTGAAAGAGATGTTGCAAAAGAGGTATATATGATCCAAGTGTGGAAGAAATTTTTCTTCTCTTCTGTGTGAGATTTTGTTGCATCATGATAACAAAAATTCCGAAAATCACAATTTTTTTGACACCGTATAAGTGAATGACGAATCTTCTTGCCAAAAAGATGGCTGCATGAATCTTTCTTGTATTCTAGACAGATAATAGGTTTGAGAAATAGTGTTATAGTATATAACATTACTAGCAAGGTAAGAGGGTTTTTACTCGCGAATGGAGGATATAACTGACGAGCCGCAGTCGAGTCAGTTACCTCCTTGAGCCAGTAAAACCCGTTACCTTGCGTGTATTGTTTTTTTATTTTATTTGTTTCTCATTTGTCAAAAGTTTAGATGAATTCAAAAAAATCTCAATAATTTGTCGCAAATGCCGTAAGCTATGGAAGCGTTACCATGAACATGTCTGTTTATTTTTCTTTACATTTGTTTTGGCGAGAACGAAAATGAATGTACTAAAAGAAATTATTGAAGCAGCCAGCAGTGTAGCATCAAGTTTATTACCTGCAAAATCAGCTTCAAGGTATGAGCGAGAATACGACTACTTCAAAAAGTGGCAAAACAAAAATAGTGTGATTGGAGTAACTGAAGATGTTTTGTTGGTCTATCAGATAGATTCAGCCCTAATACTTTATGAGCAAAATGGTCTATGCTGAAAAAATGCTTGGAAATGATAGAAAATGCCCCTGTTCGCAGGTTTGTTTTCCTTAAAAAATTTATTGAAAAATATGACGTTTAGTTGTCATTTGAAGATTTCAAAAGGTAATAGCGTTTCTGAAACGAAAAAATGAGCGTTATACGCCAAAAAAGGCCAAGGTATTAAGTGAAGAGGAGACTGAACAATTTCTTTTACATGCTCCTGATGACCTGTGGTTGCTGGCGAAAATTGTAACAATATTTGGGATTTTTGGATGTTTTCGATGTGACGAAATTCTCTCCTTAAATATGAATGATGTAGAAGATATGGAAAAATACGTTATTGTGACATTGCGGTAAACAAAGAATTTAACAACAAGAAGATTCACCATAACCGATGATGGCTGCAGCACCAAGCCCTGCATGTTATACAGAAAATATGTAAAACTTCGGCCTCCTGGAACAGAAAGCCTAAGATTTTTTTGACATACCGACATGGGAAGTCCAATTCCCTTGATGCTGACCAGCACATTATTGGTGGTGTCCCAAAGCAAATAACGAAATATTAGGTTTAAAAGACCCAGAGTTATACACCGGCCACTCCTTTCGCAGAACTAGAGCCACTATGGTTGCGGATTCGGGTGGAGATATTTTAGCACTAAAGCGTGCAGGAGGGTGGAAGAGCACCGAAATTGCGATGAGTAATGTAGATGAATCGGTCAACAAAAAAAATCGAAATGTCTAGCAAATTATTTGGTAGTAAGGAGAGTACAAATGTTCTGCAGTCCTCGAGTTCAGCAGTTTCTGAGTCAACAGATGGTTCATCCTCATCAGTATAAACTCTTTCATCATCAAAATTCTGTGTTACTGGAAACAACAATTGTACCATGATTTTCAACATATATGAAGATATATATATATATATTCTTTTGAATAAGAGAGCTAAAATAATACAATAAATGTTGAAACAAAAAGAACCTAAGCTGAGGTAAAAAAAGGAACGGGGTACCACAACATTCTTCGTATGATACTATAGTATCATACGATACTTTCATCACCAGTATCATACGATACTATAGAGCCAGGGGAAAAAACCTCAGCCGAAAAAACCTGTCTCCCCGTTAAAAAATAAAATAAAATTGTTGTATCTGAATATTCTATATAGAAGGACATCACGATCAGCGGGACGGCTCTTCGGAGGAAGGATTTCCAAACACAAACTCCAACCTGAAAATAAAAAAAGCCAGAACAGCAAGAGAATTCAATTTATACTTCATCAAATTGATCTGAAATTTTCAACCCATTGTAAAAATGAGTTTGATATATTGTGTATGGCTCTAATGCCATCTTGGAATTTATAAATCGAACAATTATTAATTAGGTGTTCAACTGTTTCCTCTGATTCACCACATTCACAATGATTTTTATTATGTCATAATAAAATTAGTGTCACGAAAAGCGTACTTCCTAAATTTTTTCATATTTTCTTGTGAAAAAATAACTTTGGACAGTCTATGGGAGATGATTTCCCTTCATTAGGGACCTGTAGCGGTCTTCAACTATCAGAAGTGCCGTAAAATCATCGCTTGGATGGCCGAATCTGGTTTCAAACCCTCCCGGTCAGAGAGCAAAGACATTCGCGTTTTGAATCTGAATATATGAAGATAAAAAAAATTTACTACTACTACTACTTCTGACTTGTGAAAATTTTGCAAATTAACTATCAGTTTTACAAGTTAGTAACTTGATAAAATAAACTTTCTTCATTAATATTGTGTTTCTGGAAACTGACGTTCACAAATGAGAAACAAATAAATGTTATTTACCAATTTTGAATCTCCATAAAATGGGGAATAAAAAAAAATTGTGAAATTTTTTCAAACCAGGAGTAAATAAATGATCTAGAAAGTGTTGTTTTCGAGAAAATTTTGGGTGAAACCAGGAAGCACTGGTTTCCATTTCTCGAAACAAGAAACGAATAACATGTCAACGACTTTAGCAGCACCGTCTAGTACATTATTCATCATACGACGTCGTTTTCATTTTTTGTATGCTCAGCAGCAGAATTCCGCACCTCTTCTGCACGAGAATTTCAGCCATTCGGGTTGCCCCAAAACACGTCTTACCTCCTTTAACCACTCATCCATCAAAAATTTCCGTCGAATATGGGAAATTTGTATTCCATATGCGAAAACCCACGTCGATTTATGAATGATACGTCCCTGCCAATTTTCCACGGGGAGAGTTGACATAAGGGGGACCCGCTGTATGGAGAAAAAAAGTATTAATATTCTGGACGACTCTTCAATTTCAAGGCAAAAGTCTCGTTTGTTCGTATCTTCTTATGTTACCCTTCAAGATGGTGAAATTTTATGGGTAATGCTGTAAGATGTAGGATCTGACTAACATATACTGTCAAGACTGCTCTACAAGGTTTGCCTCACATAACAAATTTTAGTCCAGGATTCACAGTCTATTTTTAACCTTGATTAGTATCAAGCTAATCAGTAGCTTATAATTGATGAGACGCCTAATAATATCCTGATGTACGAACCTCTCCATTGTGGTAGCTAAAAAGGAAAGCATAGTAGCAAAGATAAACTATTTTGATCCGAAGATTCTAAGAAAATATAACTGACTAGTATATTTCTTGTTGAGTCCTAAGATGATTATCTGAGTTACTCAAAAAAATATTTGTCCTACAAAAACTATGGTTCGATCAGAAAGTCCCCTCCTTATTTCAATGTGAATTGATAACGTCATCAAAAATTATTAATTCCAGAAGATTTTTTCTTTCATACTGAGTTAATTTCATATGATTCAATAGTCATATTGTCCTAAAAATTGGGTGATACGTTATCCTATGCTCAGAAATTGTTAATACCACAGGACCATTTTTCACATTCCTACCAGTGGGACAAAAATATACTGCTCCACAAGAGTTTGGGATATCGTATTCAATCGTTTTGAAAAGTAAGTAATCTCCGAGAAAATCGCGGTAAAATCAATTAAAACTCAATAACAACTGAATAAAAATCAGTACGAGACATTTCGTCAATCTGGTCGCCTTTTCTCAGAAGTTTGGTTCTTTGCATATGCTTCATGAATGTTCTTATTTTGAAATGGAGTCAATTTATCAACGGCTTAGATTTCAAACGAGATTTCTGAAATTGTCAAGACGTAAATTAACAAACGCTGAGGCTAATAGGCCTATCGGAATGCTTCATAGTGGCCTAACTCAGGGTGTTGCAGCGGAAAGGTTCCAAGTCAGCCAAAGTGTGATATCTCGACATTAGGATAGGTTCAGGGAAACAAGTTCCGTGTTGGAAAGACAAGGCTTGGTGGGTAAAGAAAAACAACACATGCTCAGGATCGTTTCATCACCGTTTCGGCGAGTAGAAAGCCTTCACGTTTGGAATGCTACGAAATACTCTTCAAAATGCAGATGGAGTTCAAGTTTCCATCGAAACCATCATACGACGTTTGAGAGAAGTGAATCTAGGTTTTAGACGTCCATTAAGAGGAGTTCCATCAACACGTGACCATAAATGTCAAAGATTGGAATGGGCAAGGCAACATATAAATTGGAACTTTCAATGGCGTAGTGTCCTTTTCACTAATGAAACCAGATATGGACGATTTTCAGATTCCCGAAGAATAAGGGTATGGACAATCCCAAGCATACCCCGTAATCGTCGCTATGTCTAAAAAGTCCATTCATTCCGAGGGGGTAGTTTCAAGGGAGCACATATCTACACATTTGTCCTGGGAATATGACCACCTTACACTATAGGGACCATATCATTGACAATGTTTTTCCAAATTTTCACGCTGCTATTGGTGAAACTTTTCAATTTCTAGACGATAACGCTAGACCGCACCGTGCAGCCATTGTTGAAAATGCGCGCGAGGAGCTTGGTATTCCACATTTACCAATACCTCCGCACTCACCAGGTTTGAATTGCATAGAACATGCATGGGATATGCTCCAACGAAGATAAGATAATCATCAACTTATCCCAGAATGTTCAAAGGATCTGAGAGAGCTTCAGCTCCGTTTATGGAACCAAATTCCTCAAGAAATGTTCAAAAACCTCGTGTATATTATGCAAAGACGATGTCAAGCTGTTATTGATGCCCGTGGATTCCATATATTGTATTGATATTTTCGAAAGGCTCGAATTCTCTGGGAATAAAATTTCGTTATTTTTCTCGTTTTTTCTTAACCATCCTGTATACGCTGCAGACCTACAGGCTAAAATTAATTTTTTTATTTTATTTTCTGCAACTTGAAATCATATTAATATGAATTTTCATCACAAAATCTTATTAAAACTATATTCTTTTGCAATTGTCAATATCTGTAACTCATGTGGAGCAGTTTATCACCTAATAGGTAAGTACCTTGTTTCTTCAATATGAAGTTGTTTAAATTCCGAAAAAGATTCTTACACTGTTTCTCATGTTGAGAATAGGAAAATGAAAGAATTACAATTCTTGTGGTACTAACGATACATACCTACCTGTTTTTTTGTAGGACATTATTCCATTTGGGCAGTGAACATACCATCTTATTTTGTGATATTTTTATCCTACAGTAAGTAATGATAAAAAGGGTCTTGTGGTATTTTCAATTTCTTAGCGTAGGATTACGTACCAAGTCACAATTTGTAGGACAATATAAGTTTTATTGTTATATAATATAACTGTTGAATTGTTTAAGTATTAAGTCAGTAGAAAAAAAATAAGCTGTTTAGTAATCATTGATTCTGAGTTTTTACGGAGAATTCAATATGAGCACATCAAATCTTCACATGAAGAATCAGATAAAAAATAATAAATATCAAATAAATTAATGGAAAATAGCTATAGAGATTTTCTGCAATTTTGAATGTCCCACACGAGAACGGAAAATAAAAAAACAATGGACTTACCGAGTGCTTTTGATAGCATCGAAATTATACCGATGTATGTTGTTCATAAGAACATGCACACACATGCAAATTAATCTCCAGCGTCAATTGAAGATCGAAAACTCATAAAATTCACACCCATTTAATTTATTTCTTTATTCGACTACATTTTCATTTCATAATCAATTAAATGAATATAATTACGAACATGAGAATCGCCTAATTCATCAATTTTACACCAGAGTAAGTACAGATTGTTATAGATTTGAAAATAGTATAAATTATGCATGCTCGAAATTTCTTTTGCCCACATTGGTGGACCACAGAAGCATGGTAGGAAGAGACCAACAATTGTTCGCATTACTACGTTGTGATATAATTTTTTTTGTAGGAAACCACAATATTTTTAAAATCGATGAAAATTAATTATTTGAAAATAGGACATGGGCCGAACAAGATCTTGTTTTTCCCTGGAGCTTTCGGTACCATTTGGAGTGATTTCAAACCTCAGATAGAGGGTTTGGATAAGGAGATATTCACAATTTTAGCTTGGGATCCCCCAGGTCAAGGATCAAGTAGACCACCAGAAAGAATTCTAAACTGTGATTTTTTCGAATATAACGCTGACATTGCGTTTGAACTAATAAAGGTATCTTTAATGGCATTTAAATAGACGAATAACAATATGAAACATCATACTCAGTGACTCGTTTTTCTTGTTTCTTTTTTAGTTGATTTGTTTAGAGTTTTTTTTAATAGTTGTCTTTAATTTGTTTCAGGCCCTCAAGTTTGAACCTTTTTCTTTGCTTGGCTGGTGCAATGGTGGTATATCTAGTATGATATTCGCAGCAAAATACCCAGAATCTTTAGAAAAACTCATAATTTGGGGCACAAATTCCTATATAGAATCTAAACAGTTGATCGTTTTTGAAAGTAAGTAAACCAAGATGGTATAATTTCAGGATGAACAAGATATTTCCTTGTCGTTAGAATTACATTTATTTGTCTAGTTTTGTCTCAAATACTACCGATCATAAAATGTTTTGTTGCCATCTGAATATCAAGATCATGCGACTCAAATAATATCTTCTTCCGTTTTAGGCTTAAGGAATATAAAAAATTGGCCCGAAAAAGATTTAGTAGGTCCTTTGAAAATTTATGGTGAAGAATTGTTGCAAGAATTACAGAACAAGTGGTGCAACGTTATGCTTGAATTCCACAGAAAAGGTGGAGATATATGCTGTTCCTTGTTGGATAAAATTAAGTGTCCCACCTTAGTACTGCATGGTGAAAGAGATATACTCGTCGGTACAGAACATCCCCAATATCTGGTGAATAATATAAAGATGGCAAGGTGATACTTCATCAAAGGAGTTAGTTTGTATTATGATGCTTTCATTTTTGTTTTTCAGGTTATATACTTTTCCACAAGGCAAACATCATTTTCATTTGCAATTTCCAGAAGAATTTAATAGTGTTATTACAGAATTCTTGTTGAGCTGAGTTCTGAAAAAGTATTCAGAAAGATATACAAACATAGGTATTCAATTTTATCGTTAAATAATGAAGTATTTGATCATATAGATAATTTTCGATTTATTGTAATGAACATAGCTTGATATCTTCAGTGAACTGTCTTTAAATTGAAGTGTTTAAACTCCGAATTATCGAGAGTTCCGAAATAATGACTAGTAATTTGAGAAAGAAATTGAATAATTAGATAGGTTAAATATAGCAACAGTCTACTTTGTATTATTTCAATTGTTTCGCACTCATTCCTATATATACTCATTGAAATTAGAATTGTGACACTCAGAAGGATTAACATTTTGAACTACGTTATTTTATAATATGCAGAGTGTAAAATATAAACATAATATTTCATGAAACGAAATAATAATAGATGAAAAAATTCAGAAAGTTAAAAGAAAAAATGTATTTATCTATAACATGAAATGGTATTTATTACATTCTGAAAAAATCGCAGAATCACAAGAAAGGAAATCAACATAGAAACAAAATTTTATAATAATCATATACAAAACTGTACTTCATCTTATAGAGAAAATCATAGAAGAAGAAAATAATATATACAGGTTTCACCAAATTCGACGGCCTATTAGGCGTTTCTGGAGAACTGGACTCATTTGAAATCTGAAAACTGAAGGTGTTCTCGATGATAATTATTTTTATCAGAATTATGCATGCATATGTTATTCATTTTCAACGTTTTCCTTCAATACAGATGTATTTTCCCAGCAGGAATAAAAAAACATGATATTATCAGATTTCGAATGTATTGGCTCCATTCTAAAATCAGTTGTTCTCGATCAATTCTAGTGATCAATGATTTTTCTTCCGTTTGATTTTCTACACTCGATCGCTATGCAATGCGAAACACACAATTTGACCCAAGAGGAATGTGCCCAAGCGGTAGCTTCGCGGGAAGAAGGGTGGACATTCACAAGAAATGCAGAAAGGTTTGGAGTTTCCCGTACGAGTGTGTCCAGAATGTTCCAGCGATTCAGAGAGACAGGTATGAATGTCCGAAGACTAGGACAGGGTAGACCACGGGTGACAACTGCCTCTCAAGAACGTTACTTGAAGGTTTCTTCGTTGAGACAATCGTTTGCAATCGCTCGCTTACTTCAAAATCAGCTTGAGCAAACTCATGGGGTGCAAATCAGCACTCAGACAATAAGAAATCCATTGGAAAGAGGCCGATTGGGAAAGAGCTATCTTCACAGATGAGTCCAGAGTCTACCATTGTGATCGACATTCCCTTGTATGCAGACGTCCACATGAAAGATATGCTCAGTGCAATTTTCTGAATACTACTGGTTTCGGGGGAGGATCGATTATGGTATGGGGTGGAATAACTTTGATTGCTCGCACAGCCCTTGTGGTCTTTGATAATGGAGCTATGAATGCTGATAAGTATATAAGGAACATTTTTGAAGAACATGTATTGCCATTTGCCCCATACATCGGTGAAAATTTCATTTTTATGGATGCCAGTCCCCATCGTGCACGCATCGTTCAGGAAAAACTTGAAGAGGTTGAAGTCTCTCGAATGGAATTTCCAGCAAGAAGTCCAGATCTAAATCCGATTGAGCAGGTTTGGGACAACCTCAATAGAAGGCTGAGAAGTAAAGAAAGTCATCCAGCTACTCTTAATGACTTAGGAATCCAACTCGGAGAAATCTGGGAAAGATTAGATCAGAACATTTCAAGATCACTCATTTTGAGTATGAACCGTCGTTGCCAAGCTGTAATTAACGCAAGGGGTGGAAATAACAAGTATTAAATCACTTATCAGCATTTCAGTATTTTGAAAATTGCTCATTTCTCTTCTTTCACATAACATTCGGTGAAATCCTGAATTTTTCTTCCATTTAATGTGTCTTGTTTCGTTCAAAGTCTTCCCGAGAGAACATAAAAAATAAGTTATAAAGTCAATGTAGAGTTAACTTTCATTAAAATTGAAATTTTCAGAATGCGCGTTAATTTTTTTGCGCAGTGTACATTCCATTCCAATGGATTGTCTCTGTTCACACAACGCTATTCCACTAAGCCAACTCAATTTCTCAGTGAAATGGCGTATCAATTGGCTTCCTGTACTGGATTGTCCCCATGAATGGATCAACACAATTCATTTTCTCCAGGTGGATTGTCTCATTGGAATAGCTTGTCAATTGTCCCCGTGAATGCTCCTTAAGGCAGAGTGCTCTGGCACAGCTCAGTTTCAGACACAGTTTGATTGAGAGAGCTTAAATAATACAATACATATTGAAACAAAAAAGTATCTAGCTGGGGTTAGTGCAACACAGGAAAACCATACAGGTTAGTAGTATGATAAAATGAGGAAAGGGAAAAAACCCCAGAGAAAAAAAACCCTGACCTCACCCGTGTTAGAAAAAAATTTACTAAAAATATCATCAGAGGATCTTGGAGGAAATCTACGTGATCGGAAGAATATCTTCATATAGTTCTTCTATGAATAGCAGAGAGCAGACTCTTCGCCAATCTATCCGAAATTCTAGATCTGAAAAAACAAGACAAAAGCAGAAAAAACTAGCTAGTTATAATCAATTAAATGATTTTTGAACTAACCACCCATGCAGAAATTCTTTCTTCATAAATTAGTTATGATAGAAGTGTCACAATGTTTGAAAGAAATGAAAAAACCCAATCAATTTCCCCTTTTTGAATTGCTAAACATGAGAAAACTTGTAACACAACAAGCTAAACCGTAATTTGGACTAGGTGAAAAATCAATGAGTACATAACTTTTAATTGTCCTCCTTCACAAAGAAGTTCCTCTGTTGCCATGTGGGTTTCTTAGAAGATCTCAACACCATGCTCAGTGGCTAATTCCGGAACATAATCACTCTTGTACTTCGAATTCCTCCAATATTCAAATTTAAATTCTCAGCTCTCTGATCGTGAGGGTTCTTCCGAACCAGGTACTACCATCCTAGTGATGATTTTTCGGAACTTCAGATGTTTGAAGACCGCTACGGGACCCTAACGAAAGGAAATCATCTCCCATAGATGAACCAAACATGTTATAACACAAGAAAAGAGAATATTTTTCAGGATCAATGTGTTTGGATGTCAGAACGTTAGGACGCCATCTGAGGGGTGAACTTTACCTCTTCCTCACTTTCTCCATTTCTCTAGGTCGGCACAGCACCCACAAATGGAAAGACCAATCCATTTTCCGCAAAATACACCTTCCCGAACCGAAATTGGTTCCCCGCCCGTCTCACAAACCACCCAAAGTCTCGTTTCGGCGTAATTATAAATCCGAACATTGACGTTTAGGTCATTTACACAAAGGACGAAATATTTCAAACCTCCCCCCAACCCCCTCCTTTGATCCTTTCGGCTCTATCGACATTCCCAGCCGCCTTTTCGCGTTTATCTTGATAATTCGCAATAACTGAAACGGAAAGTTGAATAAAGGCGGCCTTCCGCAGAGAAATTGAAATTGTTTTTTTTTACCTACCCCGATGGTGAAGTATTAAAGTAATAAGTTCTGTAGGGAGCTTCGGGAGTTTCGGATTGTTTCGCCGCGGCGGGAGGAACATAGTTTAATGAAGAAAACGCGGGAACTGGAGTGGAATAGCACTACAAAGGAACAATTAACAAAGAGAGAATATCTGCTGAGGAGCAGCAATGATGAAACTTTGGCTTGGGGATGACCGTTTTAATGCGGGCAGTTTTAATATAGTTCCTTGGTTAGGTTCCGACGTCGATGGAATGAAAAGCCCATTACTTCTTCTCTTCAACGTACACAAAGGAAAGGAAAATGCAAATGCAACAAAAAATTCAACTTTTCAACCGAAAGAAATAAAACGACACATTATGTTAATCATTTTTAGGGAAACTGATAATGTCGTCAAGTGCATTCCTCTATCTTCTTTATATTCCTACACCATTTCCAAATGTGATCCAGAAACCGTCAATTTTATTTCAGATTAGTCACTTCAACTTCAGAAAGCGTCAATTGAGTTCTACATCATATTCAGTTGTAATTCAGAAATTGTCGATTGACATTCAGAAAACATCATTTGTATTTCAGATTAGTCTACTGTGTTTCAGAAAACATCAAATGTAATTCAGATTAGTCAAATGTATTTCAGATAAGTCATTTGAATTTCCGAAATAATCAATTGAATTTCAGGAAACATCAAATGTAATTCAGATAACACACTCAATTGTATTTGAGATATGGTCAATTAAATTTCAGAAATGGTATTGTGAAATTCATTTCATACGCACATTGATACCAGATTGCATTTCAGAAAATATCAATTGTAGGTGATTCAGAAATAAAACAATGATAATGAATGAACTTTAATTTTCACGTGAAACATTTAATCTTTACCACAAAACTGAAGTTATTTCAAGCCATAAAGGCATGTTCGAGATCGCAATTACATCTTAGCTCGGTCAATAATATTTTCCTGGTATGTTAGTCTTTTTTCAATAACCCCCGGTGGAACAATGTTTGGAATTCTGAGGTTTGTTTTTACGTTTCACATTTTCGACCATAAAATTTCAATCGGATTGAGCATGGGAGAATAAGGGCTTATCCGCAGCAGTACTGCTACTGTTTGGGTGATTACTGTCTCCAATCTTGAATGGCATGCAACATTATCACAGACGATCACTCAATCTTATAAATGGTTCCTCATATCTTGCCACTGTTACAACAAACCCTGAACCCAATCATTTGCTGAAAGCACTGTGAAAGAACCTCGTAGTCTTTCCTTGGCTAATACACCAGCTGCAGACACTGTTGTCAATTGCATCTCCAATTAAATATGTATTGAATTTTACTTATTTTCATTTAGTGTTATGTGCTTCCTGAAGCTACGGTGTTAGGTGAGGAATTGATAGGAAAGGTTCAGCATATATTTAGTAGAATCCAGTGTTGAAGAAATGAAAGAGCCAGCAACAAGAGGTTTAACCAGATATATTGGTTTTATTCATCTATTGAAACAAACCTGATTGAATATAATGATATATGGATTGACGATATGATAACTATTATGAAAATGAGTAATATATGACTCAAATTTCGACTTAAATTCAAATAATATTTGAGCTTTTTGAATTACAAATTAAGATTTCTGAAAAACAATGTACTACTCTGAATTTCACATGACATATTCTGAAATTCAATTAATTAATTAACTTATTGTTTTCCGATATTCAATTGAGTAATCTGAAATTAAATTGACGCTTCCTGAAATTGAAGTGACTAACCTGAAATACAATTGACGGTTTCTGAATATATCATCATATTCAATCAGGTATGTTTCCATGTATGAATAAAACGAATATAATCTGGTGAAATCTCTTCGTGCTGGTTCTGTCATTTCTTCAACACTGGATTTTAGTAAAACTATGCTAAACCTTCTCAATCGATTCCTCTTCCAACACCGTAGCTTCAGGAAGCACATAGCACCCAATGAAAATTAGTCGAATTGAGTACATATTCAATTGGAGATGCAATTGACAACAATGTCTACAGCTGCTGTTTTACCCATGGAGAGATTATGAGGTTCATTCACAGCGCTTTCAGCAACTGAATGGGTGGAGGGTTTGTATCAACAGTGGCAAGACATGAGGAACCAGTTATCAGATTGAGTGATCGTCTGTGATAATGCTGCATGCCATTCGAGATTGGAGACCGAAACAATAGCAGTACTGCTGCGGATGAGCTCTTATTCTCCAATGCTGAATCCAATTGAAATTTTATGGTCGAAGATAAGAACTTACGTGAGAACAATTCTCAGAATTCCAAATAGTGTGGCACAGGCGGTTATAGAAAAAATACCAACATACCTGGAAAATATGAATGACCGAGCTAAGATGGAATTGCGATGGCAGACATGCCAGTATGACTTGAAATTTTTTCAGTTTTGTGTTGAAGATTAAATATTTCGATTGAAAATTAAAGTTCATGTATTCTGAATCACCCACAATTGATATTTTCTGAAATGCAATCTGGTATCAATGTGTGTATGAAATGAATTTCAAATTTCAATTTCTCAAATATAATTGACCATATCTCAAATTCCTCTGATTATCCGAATGTTTTCTGAAAAACAATTGATTATTTCGAAAATTCAAATGACTAATCTGAAATACATTTGAAGTTTTCTGAAATTCAATTCACTAATCTGAAATTCATATGACGTATTCTGAAATTCAAATGATTAATCTGAAGTACATTCGATGTTTTCTGAAATACAGTTGACTTATCTCAAATTCTTGTGATATTTTCTGAATGTCAATTGACAATCTCTGAATTACAATTGGAAATGATATAGTTCTAGTCCAAAATTGAAATTCGGGCGACTTCAACTTTCGTCATCATATCTTTTTCGGTTTGTGCTAGGATGTTGAAATGAAAACATTATAGCGACTCTTTTTTCATTTGAATCCAGTAGCGTATAATTTTTCTTTCAAATAAGTGTCCTTGCTGAGCTATAACATGAAGTTGTGTTTTTCTTATGGAAACAAAAGTTTGAAATGTGTTATTCCGTTTCATCTCGAAAATATATTTTTAAAATACAGTCCCATGAGAAACTTTACATTCTCCTACCATATATAGGGTTAACCATCAGCATCATGAAATAACAACCACTTATAAATGTCTCCGAGTTTTGCTTTTGTAATGTATAATCAGAATTGAATGATTTTTCCAGAATTTGTAATACTTTTAAGGATCTGTTGGATTAGGTATACAGAATATCATATTTCCAGTGCCCTACTCAAAAAATTCAATTTTGACTGCGAATGTGACAATGACCATCCCATAGACCACTGTCTGAATTTTTTCAATATTAATTCCAAATGCATAAATATAAAAATAAAATTCAATAATTCAAATTTTTGGACACCCTGTATATGTACATATGTTATAGGCCAAAATTGAAATTCAGGTGATTTCAACTTTGATCATTATCTCCGTTTCTGTTTGTGCTAGGATGTTGAAATGAAAACATTATGAAGGCACTTTTCTCATAGCAATGCAGTAGCGTGTTTTGTTTTTTTCCAAGAGGTTTCCTTGCTGAGCTATAACATAAACTTGTGTCATTTTCCATAACAATTTCCATAATTAGCATGTTCCGCCAATGTCGATGACTTTTCATTGTTGCTATTTGATATTCCCAATTTTTATCGCCAATTTTGAACGTGCCTAGTTCTTATCTCTCGACTACAATAATGAATTGATTCAAATATGCACGAAATAAATTACAATAATCCCTGCAGTGTGAAAATTTCTCATTTTGATTTATAGGAGTGTTCCCACTCGAGGAATAATCGCACACTGTGAATAAAAATCAGTGACTCCCCGAATTCGATAATATTCCGTTGAGTTAAAAAAAAAACATATTATTATAAAGTATTAACTCTACTCCGTATGAAATTTTTTAAAAACAATAATTTTTATCGATTTCTTGAAGCATAAATTCAATTGGAAATCATAAGAATTATCAAACTCGACAAATAAATACTTTCTTAGGTTTGATTATTTTTTTCATTTTGTGATGTTGAATTTTTTTATCATTTTTTAGCAAAAAAAATCAACCGCATCTGGATTTTGGCCTGCTGAAATGACAAAAATAAAAGGACAAGAACCATTTTAAATGCTTAAATACATTTGCAGTTAGTGAATAAATAAATGTCCTTTTTGTTCATTGTTGTTGTCTTACAGTTAAGATAAAACGACAACATTGTCAAAAAACTTCATCACCGTTCAAATAAAATATTAAAATGTTATACCGCAGCTGAAAATATGCAAAATGTACTTCGAAATAAAAACGGGCTTCATTCCAAATCGAAAAAAAAACAGACAAAATGAAGAAATGCAAAAAATGTTATTGGCATAAGTATCACATCAACATGAAAGAAAATACCTAGATAAAAATAGGGAAAAAACGAAATTTATCCCAGTGGAATAAGTTATGAACAGAAAATCGCACAATGCATGTCACCAGACTATCGTATATTTATCACATTCATGGCAGCTATGAAAACAGTCACTTGGTATTGTATTTATGTGATACAATTGGCTCTTGATACTTTCTATTGAATATTTCACAATGTATGTAAAGAATGCTAAATATCCATAATTTGATGTACCATAAACTCTTCGGCAAACTACTTTCACACTGAAAGTTTGTCGAACGAACTCAGTTTTTCGCAAATTACGTTTTTTTTTCCCGTTGTAGAACATTTAGTATTGTCATTGCTTTGACGATTTAATATTATGCCGTTTCTTTGTTTTTTAAATTGTCGCTTCTGTTCGGAAGTGTTTCATTCTTTTTCACGTTTGTAGGTTATAATATTTCGTCTTCATATTTTCTGTTGTTTTTTCATCAATCGGTGTTTCTCATTGTGATGAGATACTTTTTCAATATTTAAATGTTTCATTTATCACTCTCAAAACGTACAGGGAATGTCATACATAATTACAGTTCATGCAAACATCTGTAATGAATTAAGATGAGCCAACACAAATGAAAGAGCAAGTTTTGAGAATTTCTTTTGAAATCGTTTGATCAAAAATTATGCCTCATTCCATTTATGTGTCTTTCAAATAATGATATGGTGTGAACTCTCCCTTATATACTATTATACGTAGGCAGATTTTCGGTTCAATTTTTGAGCAGTGTAGAAGAAACAGGTAAGTCCATCCATACTAAGGACAGTGAACTCATTGAACCTCTTATCTTTGTTGAGTTAATTAACTCTAGGCGTGATAATATAAATAATGCCTGCCTAATATGCTACTTACCAACCGGCAATTAGATTGACCACATTGTCTCCAACAAAGCATGGTGAGAGATACAATCAAGTGTGAAGTACTCCTAGGTGATATCTTTTGTTTTGTAGGAAAACACGATATTTTTAAATCTAAAAAAATTAATTATTTGAAAATAGGACATGGGCCAATTAAAATCTTTTTTTTCCCTGGAGCTTTCGGTACCATTTGGAGTGATTTCAAGCCTCAGATAGAGGGTTTGGATAAGGATATATTCACAATTTTAGCCTGGGATCCACCAGGTCAAGGATTGAGTAGACCACTCGAAAGAGTTTTGAACTGTGATTTTTTCGAATATAATGCAGACATTGCGTTTGAACTAATCAAGGTATCTCTATTCGCATCGAAATAGGAAAATAACTATAGGATACACTATGCTCATTGTCTTGTTTCTCTTGTTTCTTTTTTAGCGGATTTGTTCAGAGTTTTGTTTAATAGTTGCCTTAAATATTTTTCAGGCCCTTAAGTTTGAACCTTTTTCTTTACTTGGCTGGTGCAATGGTGGTATATCTAGTATGATATTCGCAGCAAAATACCCAGAATCTTTGGACAAACTTATAATTTGGGGGACAAATTCTTATATAGAATCTAAACAGTTGATCGTTTTTGAAAGTAAGTAAACCAAGATGGTATAATTTCTGGATGAACTAGATATTGCCTCGTCGTTAGAATTACATTTATTTGTTCAGTTTGTCTTAAATACTACCAATCATAAAATGTTTTGTTGCCATCTGAATCTCAAGATCATACAATTCAAATAGTATATTCTTCCGTTTTAGGCATAAGGAATATAAAAAATTGGCCTGAAAAAGATTTGGTAGGTCCTTTGAAAATTTATGGTGAAGAATTGTTGCAAGAATTACAGAACAAGTGGTGCAACGTTATGCTTGAATTCCACAGAAGAGGTGGAGATATATGCTGTTCTTTGTTGGATAAAATTAAGTGTCGTACTTTAGTACTGCATGGTGGAAGAGATGTACTCGTCGGCGAAGAACATCCCGAGTATTTGGTGAATAGTATAAAGAGGGCAAGGTGATATTTCATTAAAGAGGCCAGTTCTGTAGTATGATCCTTCCATTTTTGTTTTTCAGGTTATATACTTTTCCACAGGGGAAACACCATTTTCATCTGCAATTTTCAGGAGAGTTCAATAGGGTTATTACAGAATTCTTGTTGAGCTGATTTTTTAAACATTTTGTTGGAAGATATATAGGAATCACCAATTGAGTTTTATGGAACTGAAAATATTTTTCACCTACATCATAACATTTCATATGGTCATGTTCTATTCCTATTGCAATATGTTTGATTATATTGGGGAAAATATTTCAGGATTTTTCTTTTCTCGTTTGATTTTCTTGTGAAATTTCGAATGACAGAAAATCAATAGAATTTCTTGATTTTTGGATCTCATTCAAAGGTTTTAAAGAATTGGTTCTAAATTCAACATCAGAACTGTTTTCAGAACAAAAAATGATTTATGATCTTCATTAACAAAAACTAGACTTTTGAATAAGAATCAAAAATCAAGAAATTGTACTTAAAATATTCCCTCTATTTGTGGAAATTCTTATACAGGAGAAACATCAAGACCATTAGAAATCAGAAAACGTGAACATAAGAATAACATAAAAAATAGAGATATTGGTAGATCGCAGATAGCAGATCATGTGTGTTCGAATACCGGCAATCACATGATGGATTGGAGTGGCACGAAAATTCTGATGACGGAACCTGATGGTTAAAAAAGAAAAATCAAGGAGTCAGCTTGTATTTTGTTGAATGAGGCTAATAATCTCGCTAATTGTTGAATAGGAATAAATCGATTTTTTATGGATTTATGGAAAAAAGAACTGGTTTTAGCGAATTTTGTAATGAAATAACGAAATCAAACTCTAGTTATCAATATTAATCTATGTTCATCATATATTGACAAATGTCAATCAAAAAATCAGAATCAAAGATTATAGAGTATAAAAATGGGAAACGAAGCGACTACAGTGTGCGTGTAGCCTAGTGGATAGGGCTCCTGAAAAAACTTAAAATATTATATAAAAACAGATACCCCATTATTGTAAATATTGCATTGTTTAAAGAATTATATTCAAAAATATTTTTATACTTATAGTGGATACTTTAGAGTAGGAATTGTACATAGATTATAGACACAAATGAGCACTCCGGTGCCACAAATATGTAGAATAATGCTGAATAAACTCCTTTTTGATTTTGATTTGATTTGTTCTGGACCCCGACCGGCAAGTCGGGGTTCGAGTCTCCGCCAGGGAAGAAATTTTCTGGTATGGAGAACGCGCCGAACCATTCACTGTTGGGTAAACAATTAACAGTGCTGTGCCTAAGGTGGCGTCGGGACACAGTAACAAAGCCTACACAGAACACACCCATCATTCTAACTCGCACAAGCTTTAAGTAGCTTCTGAGGGGTTTCACTGAAACCCAGAATGCATGGAAATACATACATACATACATACATACATACATACATACATACATACATACATACAGTAATGTCAGCGACATCTGTTTTTCAAAAGTAATCGGGTTATGGTTAAAATATATAATTAGGGTCCATTTGGCATAGATTATATAAAATTTATTAGTAGCCTGATGTCATTTTTGATAGAAATACTTGAATAAATATTTTTGCTGAATGATGATTGTATTTTCTCGCGTATTTTCCACTGAAATAACTCAAAATCTACAAGAGTACCAACTAGCTCACTCCATAATCTTGGTTTGTGTGTTTTTCTGTTATAAATTTCGTGTTAAAAACTGGCCGACATTCGAAATGCATGGTGATTAATAATTGCAGAAATTATAATCGTGAATGTGCATTCTTCTCATTACCGAAGAGAATAGTAATGTAAGTTTTGAAACTCGTATCATGTAATTGTCTTGTTCATTGCTTTTTATTTTCAGTGTTGTCAAATAGATAGAGGTTTCGGGGTAAAAATATATTGTTCTGGATAATTTGTTTGCGAACCGAATTTTTTTCGGTCTCATTCATTATATCAAAAAGTTCCACTTATAGAGGCAATGGTGGTCAGAAGAACGACTCATAGAGGTGGTGGTTCTCTTGACGACCCTTCCAGCAGTTCGACTCATCTACTAGACTCATCCTCTAGACTCATTGAGGTTACAATACACTGGGTAAGATATGAATGAATCGGGTCCAGAACAACTGTTTGACTTATCGATGTTCGATTTATCGAGAGTTCATTCACTAAAGTTCTTGAAATTGTTATGATAATATGTGAACAAATTTTTGAAATGTACTCAATTTCATAATTATTGTATTGCAGTTGATTTTACACAATCATTTCAAATAAAATATAAAGAATCCAGAAACGTATTTCATTTGATTCAAAGCAATATGCAGAAGAAAAGATTATCCTGATCAAAAAGCGGAGCCCTGCTTTTTTTGTAGATCAGGATATTTTTTCAAAAGCTCGACAAAGTATTCAATTAAATGAAAATTTATGAGAAATGTGTTTCGAATTTCGCGCCTATTAAAATAGTTTTCTGTACTAAATAATGTTTTCAGCGTCATCTATGTGTCACAAGTGAGAAACTAGCCAAAAATCGTAGTCGGATTTTAGTACCCCAGATACAAGGGCGTTTCCTATCTTTCTAACTCTATAATCTTTGATCAGAATATTGTCACGATTCTACGAAGTTGTATGAAAACTAGAAATTGTCTGACGAAGGAGACTGATTCAGACTCTGAAACGTTACGCTTAAGAGTTCAAAGTGTTTTTTTTATTCATTGTTAGGCAACAATTGCTTCTTGTAAAGTTTTGACCTCTAACAAATTAGTGCTCAAATTTTCACGCAGGGGCCTTTCTTATATTACTCAAAAAATGTTTCTAATTGTTTCTTGTTCCAGAGACTGGGAGAGAAAACCCAAATTATGTTTTCAAGGAAACTTTTTTGTGATTGTTGATTTTCCTATTTCATCAAAGCCGTTCATGCATTTATGTCGGCACTTTTCACCGCGCTTTCCTCGACTATACAAAGCAATTGTAACTCATAATTGAGACGTTCTCGCAGAAACGTGAAACAAACCCATGAGTTATCCAGTTGCCACTCGAGAAGTTTTTATTGCTGACACGTTTCACGGAAACTTCTCGATTGTTCTCATCTGAAATATAAACGCCACAATTTGAACCGCCGACAATGAGAAAAACTGTAATTAGATTGTCCCTATGTTTCAGCAAATGACTCCAGCTAGTTAGCAGTTGACCAAAAGTTCGTAGAAGTTTCCTCCGCTAACTTTCGGGGGAAATTCTAGTACGTGAAACCGTACACGGCGTGAGCAAACTTAGCTTTTTAGGGGACTTGCCGAATCGCAGGGGGTTGGGTAGTTAGGGTTGAAAGCATCTTGGACCTAGAAACAACATTATGGTGACATTCAGAATCGTTACATTCTCAAGGAGCGAATTCTGGAGAGTTTTTGAAATAACCTTTTTCAAAGAATACCTATATTAGGTTCACAATTTTTCTTCCACCGTTTTTCCTGAAATTCGAGACTTCATTGTAAATAACTGGTCATACATTTATGGATTGTCCAACGCTGGCCACTACTTCATTCCATCTTTCGGCAGCATATGAATCCCACTTTGAAAGAACTTGTCATCCTTTCACGATTCACGAATATATCAAATTTTTTACTTCGTCTGGAGAGTACAACGTTTGAATACAATTAGAAAGGGAAACAAGTCAAACTAAGGTGAGGTAGGACTTCCCATTTCAAAGATTCCAAGAATGACTTGATCACTTTTGCGACATGGGTCCGAGCATGGTTATGCTGTAAATTCACTTTTAAACATACCATTCCAAAAACGCCATTATAACATGTCGATTTAGACCATCGGGATGTAAACTTTTTCCGGTGCGGAAGCACCGTAAAAAGTTTTACGGTGCGCCGATTTGTATCTTTTCTATAGCTGGGAATTATTATTTATTTCCTTTAGGAACACAGAGCAACGATTTCATCATGACATCTAATGAGATGTCAGTGTTTTGAGTAATTATTGTTCAAGCATATCGAAATGATTTCTCCTGAAAAACATTACGATACTAAAATAGAGAATAGTATATTCTGAAATAAGTTGCAGAATGAGCTCCTATTCTAACACGAATGCGAAATTCGAAGAGCACGAGTGTTGGAATTGCCTTCTGCAACGAGTATTAGACGATATTTCCTCTATTTCAGTCAAGTTTTGTGAAAAACTCTCGAAATTCAAATAAAAATTCAGGTTAGTGACTTTTATATGTCATCTTGGCACTTGGTGTGATTTATGAAATTTGACAGATTACGGAATTTGAATTGATTTGATACGAAACTTGATTCGATCGGAGGTCAGTTCTGACAACTACAAAACGAAAAATATAACTGAAACAATGCTGTAATGAGTTTCATTACAGCACTACTTTTAGAACTGTAATGAACTCGTTACGATACTGAAATAGAGAATAGTATGTTTATTGAAATATTGTCTGGGAGGTCTTTGCATTTTCCTGAAAACTTAATTTTGGTTTTCTCTCCCAGTCTCTGAAACAAGAAACCATAAGAAATTTTTTTTAATAATATAAAAAAGGTCTCTGCGTAAAAATTTGAGCAATAATTTGTCAGGGGCCAAAACTTTACGAGAAGAAATTGTTACCTATTAATATTATCATGAACAGGGGTCATTGTGGCTTCGTTCAGCCTTCCGGGAACTTCGACCGCAAGGATCTTTTGTTTCCTAACAATGAACAAAAAGAAAAAGAAAACACTCTGAAATCTTAAACGTGACGTTTCGGAGTCTGAATCAGACTCCTTCGTCAGACAATAACTAATTTTCATTCAACTTTGTAGAATCGTGATAATTTATCGATTTTTTTTTCATTACACGATGAATGAGGAAATACGGAAAAAAATCCCAACACTGAACTCTGTTGAAATACAGACAACGTCGAGGTTTTTGCATTAAAAATTCTCATTTTTGAGAATCTCTGAGAAGAAAGGCTGTTGCTTCTTTTCCGATTGCGTGATTTTCAGAATATGATAGAGGAGGTCACAAATCATTTGTCAAAGTAAGAAGTGACGAAACATCAAAATATCGTTTTTTTTTTCAAATTGGAACCACATTTCTGAGCATTTTCAAAATCTTCGTCGAAAAACAATAGGAGCATACGTCCTAGACTTTTATCACAGAATGAATATTTTTCGAGATATTCAGGAAAAGCGATTTTGTCTTCTATTCTCAGTCCCATTCCGAATGTGTTTTTTCACTGAAAAATAATTAGCGGTCAAATGAAATTTTTGAAAATCTCTGTCATCGAGAATAATTTCATTAATGAAAATTCCAATTTCCCTACCACAACAAAAAAGAATATCTCCAGAATTAAGAATTAGCGGAAATTATTTTAAGCTTTTAAAAATAATGAAAAACTGAAATCGTCTGAACTATAAGAAAATATTTTCTCGATAACAGAAATTTCCAAAAATTTGACTTGACCGCTAATTATTTTCCAGTAAAATTACACATCTGAAAAGAAGCATCAGCCTTTCTTCTCGGAGATTATCAAAAATGAGAATTTTTAATGAAGAAACCTCGAAGTTGTCTCTTTTTCAACAGAAATCAATTTTGAAATTTTTTTTCCATATTTCTTCATTCAAAGAGAATTTTCTCGATAAAATTCAAACTTCTGGAATCAAGAATCAATGAGAAATCCATATATGCAATAAAAAATGGTTCTTGCTATTTGAAAAACGAAAGTTGATGTCACTTCCGGAAAAATCAGAAGTCCTAGAATCCCCAAAAAAATAGACGAGAAGTCGTCTTCTGACTCGAAGCTCACCTTTGGAATTTCAATCCTGAATCTTGTGTCTTTCCTAAAAATATTCTCTAGAGCCATATTCGTGAATAACCCTGTATATTGGTATAGTTCGAGGTTCGAACCTGAATCGACCTTCATCGAGCTGATAATATAAAAAAAACTCATTTTTCATTTTGAAAATATGTTGTCTAAAAAATTTGAAACAGAGATCTTTGAATTATTTTCCCAAAAAGGATTTTTCATGAAATTTTGCAACATCAAGGTAATACGAATATTTTATACTGGTCACGAAGCCTGAAACATAGGATTTACTTTTATTCACTAACTCGGCAATTAGGCCATTCGAAATCGACAATGAATTGAAAAAACATAGTATGTGGTTTGAAGTCATTAGAGCAATATACACAGAAGTTTACAACTCTCAGAAAGTTGTAGTAACATGTTTACACACCAAAAACCACGAAATTTTTGAACTTGTTTCAAGTTCTTCACTATATCTCCGGATCCATTCATTTCTCGACAAAAACTAAGAAAACTATTTTCAAGAGCATTAAATTTGTGATCAATAAAACTTAACCAGAGTACAGTGGGTCAATAAATTGCCGAGATATGGTACCTTGAAGAGAGGCCAGTTGTTGAAATTATTCTTTTTGCATCTATTTGGACTGAGATTCCATATTTTGCAAAAAATACAATTTGCTACATTCTCAACATTTTCGTTCGTATTTTTTTTTTCGAGAATCGCGCTGTTATGTATCAGAATATCAGCTGAATTATGCCGCCCGTTAGGATGAACTGCGAATGTCCAAATGGTAATGAACCAAGACCAAGGTATCAATCACCGGTAGACCATTTAATATTTGCCGCTTGCACTCATTGAATATTGAAACCCGAATATAAATTATTATTACCCGCATAGTAATGTGAGAATCGTGTTTCCATAAATCATCTTTTGGGCCATTAAAATTTTATCGTGCTGGTTATTGAATACAACCGATGTAAAGCACCTTAAATACGACCTGTTGGAGTAATACATCAACGTATATGACTGAAGGCAAACATTTTCTAATTTATTTCCCGCATAATGAGTTCTAATATGGTATAATATGCGTGGGGTCCCGTAGAGAGGACGCTCTTGCTCGGCATCAACCATAGCAGCATCCCCGATATTCACCTTCAGATCGGATTTGAACTCGGTATTTCGAGCTATTTATCATCGCTTTACGACTTGTCGCGAATTTGAAATATGACGCGGGTTCAGTTGATTTTTTAGATATGTGGTGCCATGATTTTTGTCTGGTTCCCACCATAACTGCTTCTTTTATCAACTTAAATTTCAGCGGAACTTGAAAAAATGTTTGTGAACCAAAAACTCGATCAATTTTCTACCAACAAGAAGTTGTAAAAAACATTGGTATTAATTCATTCAATCGAATCTTAGAAGAATATCTAATTAAGGGTTCTTTTCACAGCATATATTGCAAAATTGAAAATCACTTCTGGTTAGACCAGAAGTAACTTTGAGTTTTTTATTTCAAATATCCCCCGTATATTTTCTGCAATTTCTACTCAGAGATACATTTTCAAGGATGTATCACACTTTACATTCTGATCTAATTATATATCGAAACGAGCAATTCTTGTGTATGAATATATTATCAGGATCTCTCTTACATTCTTTTACATTTTATCAGATGTAGTAAACGACAATTGAAATTCCAAATTGAAAGAATTGCAGCGAGAATGATATTTTTTGTAATCTTTATATTAGCTTCAAAATAATTGGAAATTCATGAACACGATTAGATGGCCTGCGAGATCTCCAGATGAAACTCAACTGGATCTCTTCCTCTGAGGATATTCGAAAGATGGTTTGTACCAGATTCCTACTATTGATTTGGAAGATCTAAAAAACAAAATAAGGAAAAATAATTGTGAAAGATATGAAGCAGGTGATCAACATTTAGAACATATGCTTCAGTTATGATATTCTTGTGTCCCCTTTTTTTTGTAATATTTTGTTTCTTTCACCTATTATTCAATCTTCGTTCGACGTTCAGTAATACAGAAAGGTGATTTCAAGTTGACCTAGGTTTTTCTTATTGTTGACGATTAAGGGTTCATACAAAATACAAAACTGCTTCTTCATAGGACTGAGAGCAATAAAAAATTCTTAAAAGTGGAGTGGGTTCACAACTTATAATTGAAGCCAAAGTCAATATTACAAAAAATATCGTAGGTCATTGCAATTCTTTCAATTTGAAATTTCAATTGTCATTTTGTCCATGAAATCGAATGTGAGGGACAAAGTTGAAAAGTGAACGTCCATTCATGATTAATTTTTTTTCATGATTCTGAATGATCGAGAATTGATTTTACACCCATTTTAAAATTCAAGCGATGATAATATTCAAAATCGGCTATCAGATGTAGGTTTCTTTGAGTCAACGCATATTTCATTTCATTCGACACATGTTTATTCCTTTCTTATCAGTAAGAAAGAAAATTCGACACACTTAGCACCTGTAACCATTTTCGTTTGTTTCGTTTCAAATAATTTCAGAATTAAATTCAACGTTTCCATGAAATTCGATCTCATGATTTCATCCTAGAGATCAAAACTACGTTTTGTTGCAACCTGTTAGATAATTGAGAGGCTTGTGAATTTTCATTTCGTAATCAAGTGAATCATCTCGGTGGTGTGACCAGTGAACTGTTTCAAGACTAAGTGATGAGGTCTTTCGTCAGCACAGCAGCTAAAGGATTAGACTCTCTGAGTTCGGTTACTGAGCTCAATCAATCTGTTCATGAAGTGGTCACTACATCAAGATTATCAACAACTACCCTCTTCACAACAAGGTAAGATTTATTTTTATCGTCTTGTCCCCTCAGTTATTTCATTTTGTGTTTATAAATATTTTTATAGTTCTGATTATACAGGGTTGGGAGGAAGTATTTGGGTGAAAAAGTTCTTATTGAAATACCGGAAGTATGCAATGAACAAAAACATCATTTTGCACCATTTAACTTTCATGCAAAAGTGTGCCTTCTGTTCAAAAGTTATTCACTTTGTTCCATACCTGCATTGGTGCTGTACCTCATGGTGCTGTGGAAATTTGCTTAATACATGAATATAGAAGATTCAATGATTTTCAAGGATGTTCAGATATGAAACGTCAAATTGTCATGAAATACTCATATATTATTCTCAACTCTATCTCAAAAACTGTTGGAAATACAAAAAAAGGTCTGGAGAAGATTGTAGAGCATTTATATTCTTGTACAATATTTATAATAGATGAAAATATCGAAAATCTGATGATTTGGGAATTACATGCCAACAGTCGTTTTTTAGACCTTTGACCCTCGGTAGGGTTTGAGAAAAGTTTTGAGATATCAAAATAAAGGCTTTCACAAGTTTATAGTTTTCAATGATAAGGCCAAGCGCTCTTGTTAAAAATGGTGTGGATCGTAAATATTTTAAGGTAGTAGCATATTCAAAATGGAAGAGTAAAGGATATATTCGCAAAAAATCGAAAATTCTCACTCGTGAACAAGTTTTAAAGTTCATAAAGGAATCACCAGATGAGAAATACTTGATGGTTAAGGTTGCAACTATTTTCGGATTATCAGGAGCCTGTCGGCGTGAAGAATTGTGTAATTTATCAGTGGAAGACATCGAAATAACAAATAAATATTTCTTTATACAACTTCCAAATACAAAAACGAAAGTCAGTGGTTCTTTCAGTATTATTGGAAAGTATGTATACTATATTCATAAGTACTTTGCACTGCGCCTTTATGTCATCAAACATCGTCGTTTTTTCCTGAATTACATGATTAATAAATGCACTGCCAATCCAGTTGGTATTAATACATTTGGGAAAATTCCATTTATCGTTGCCCAATTTCTCAAGTAAAGCAATATATAGGACACTGTTTTCGAAAATCCTCCATTTCATTGCTAGCAGAATCAGGAGAAAATATTACAGATATAGAAAAACATGGTGGATGGAAGTCTACGACGGTAGCCGAGGGCTATGTTGATCATTCCATTTCATATAGAAATGTCATTGCTGAAAAATTTCTCCCAACCTAAATAGATTTTGGATCATCATCATCCAATATTGTACTTCCGGTTTCTACAAATACTGATGGTGCTGAGGATTCTAATAATGTGTTGCGAAGCTCCCTTACGTCACAGGGCATTAATGTAAGTAATTGTTCTAGTTTTACGATTAATAATAATGTTCATAAGTTATGATTGTTAAATATTTATAATAAAAATTTGCAATTGCTGAAATTTTTTCATCTGATTTTATCATAAGAAAATGGAGTGCTAAAAATATTTTTAACAGTAATGTTAAAAATATTTTGAACACGCTTTCACGTAAACAATCAATTTAAACATTGTTTGTTGTCATTAAAAGTGTCACTCTGTCAGTATATTTCGCATTTTTCAACCTCACCTCTTCGGAAATGGATTCAACGAATTTGTATGAGCGTTTCAAGATCTTATTCGAAATGACTGCCAGTCAAATTGAAATTCTATATCAGAAGATGCAGGCCAAAATAATCCCAAAGCTTCTCTCCCCTACCCAGCCTTGTCGGAATTCGTCGGTGAATAATTTCGGGCAACAATTACCTACTTTCGGCAGTATCTTCAATTCCTCGCTGAACTACAGAACTCTCCCCTATTTTCTACGTTTCCGCTTGTTTATTCAGTCAAGTTGGAGGTGTTTCGACTTTAATTAAATTCTTACTATATCAGGGCTCAGCCGGTGAACTCGCTAGGGGCAAATAAATTGTCGGCTTCAATTTCATCGGGTTGAAATCAAAATCGAACTGGCGGAATTGGAGTTACGAATTTGCACCTTCCATTTAGGCCGGTCTATTTATTACCATTCGTGTAAATTGTCCGAGAAGAAAATGGAGTCTGAAGGAACGAGAGAAATCTGACGTAGGGTAAAACAGAGAGAGATGAAGCTCCTTTTTTAAAATGCGCTGTAAATCCACTGTTTGACCTAAATGTGGTCATGAAATCAAAATAATTCATGGGGCATTATAGTTATTTATGATATGAGTATTAAAAGTGACGTTTTATTCTGTGAGTGAAAAAGTTTGTGAAATGAGCGGAACGAACAAGAAAAATCACAAATGTACAACTGCCCTATTTTGATAATGAAATGGTCGAATTTGCAATGACAAAAACCTTCGAAATGCATTTTAATATTCAAATAATCAAAAGGTTGTTGTGAATGGCAAACGTTGCCAACGTTATGAGCTTGAATTTCGTTCCTGTCCAATTTTCGTCCTGAGTTTTTAACTGCTTAATATGTTTGTCGAGAGTCCAATTATTAATAAAACTGACGATTTGGTTGTTCCTCTGGATATTGAAGAGTCTGCAAGAAGAGCAAATCTGGAACTCTTACCTAAAAAATCTGTTCAGCAGTATGATATTGCATATAACAATTTCCTGGCCTGGTGTAAATTGGAAAATGTAAAAGGGAATTTCAGTGAAACTGTTTTCTTGGCATACTTAGAAGAAATAACAAAAAATATGGAGTTCATCAACTCTGTGGAGCAAATTTTCAATGATTAAAGTCAAGCTCCCTTGTTAAAAATGGTGTGGATGTTAGTAAATATTTTGAGGTAATAGCATATTTAAAACGGAAAAGTGAAGGATGTCATCCCAAAGAATGGAAAATTCTCACTCGTGAACAAGTTGAAAAGTTAGTAAAATAGGCTCCAGATGAGAAATACTTGATGGTTAAGGTTGCAACTATTTTCGTATTATTTGGAGGCTGTCGGCGTGAAGAATTGATTAATTTAACAGTGGAAGACATCGAAATAACAAATAAATCATGGGTTGTACAACTTCCCGTTCTTTCAGTATTATCGGGAAGTATGTAGACTATTTTCATAAGTACTTTGCACTGCGCCCTTCTTTCATCAAACATCATCGTTCTTTCCTGAAATACATAAATAATTAATGCACTGCTAATCTAGTTGGTATTAATACATTTTGGAAAATTCCATCTATTTTTGCCGAATTCCTCAAATTGCCAGAACCAAAGCAATATACAGGACACTGTTTTCTAAGATCCTCCGCTTCATTGCTAGCAGAATCGGGAGCAAATATTACGGATATAAAAAAACATGGTGGATTGAAGTCTACAACGGTAGCCGAGGGTTGTGTTGATCATTCTATTGCATATCGAAATGTCATTGCTGAAAAAATTCTCCCAACCTCAACAGATTTTGGATCATCATCATCCAATATTTTATTAGGTTTCTACCGGTTTCTACAAGTACTGATGGTGCTGAGGATTCTTTTCATGTGTTGCGAAGCTCCCTAGTGTCACAGGGCATTAATGTTAGTAATTGTTCTAGTTTTACGATTGATATTAATGTTCTTAAGTAATGATTGTTAAATATTGATAATAAAAATTTTTAATTGCTGAATTTTTCTCATCTGATTTCATCATAAGAAAATGAAGTGCTGAAAATACTTTCAACACGCTTCCACGTAAACAATCAATTTTTAACATTGTTTGCTGTCATCAAAGGTGTCACTTTCAATGGCAGTTGTACAAGAACCTTTTTTTTGTCAAAAATTTGATTTTTGTCATGAGTCTCTCGAAAGATAAAACTCATTTCTCAGAAAAATTTTGAGGAGATATGGAATATCATGCGAACTCCAGGGTTTTTCTATCGAAAGGTACAAGCCCCGGAAACACCCTCTACATCCATTCTGACCTGTCAATAGTCATATCACATATTCCAGCTTAAGCCTTAACTGGTATGGCAGGGTCAAAATTGACCCTACTCGAATCATTTTACACCATAGCCAGATACGGAGTGATTCTGGTTTCTTTCCCCTTTAGCTATTTCCTAGTATATTGATGTGACTAATATACGCTACAAATTTTTTTGTTAGCGGGCTTGGTGTCAATTTTGACCCTGCTATACCACTAACGTCAGAAAGTTAGTGGAATCTGCCGAAGATTTTGTTAGACTCCAAAAAGAAGTTTGGTGTTTTTATGTCCGAAAAACGATGATAAACATTTCAATTCATGTGCTGTTTGTAAAAAAATTGTTTGTAACAGTCAATGTTTGGTTGGAACACTGTTTCAACATTGTGATCGAAATGAAAATATAAGGAAATAGTACCATAATAACATGTTTGTTAGAATTTTCCTGGTTTCATTGTTTCATGTTTCACTAGCATATACTTTTTAAGGAATTCATGCCAAAGCGTTATTCGATCTAAAATTCATCATTTTCGTAGTTGTCTTTTCTCAAAGATATAAATTAGTATTTTGCCGCAGTTTCTGAAAAATTTATTATTCAGTCATTCAATATGTTTGAATTACAATAAATTCATTTTCACTGTGAAGTTAGATTATAAAAGAGAAACTCTTGATGAAGAAAAAACTAAATTTTTTTGAACTTGACAGAAAAAATACACAGAGTCAAAATTGAATCCACCATACCCTGAACGTAAATTTAAAGCACCATACCAGTTAACGGTTTTAACTAAATAATTACAATTTTCATTCCGATTGAAATAACCGCACATACAAGCACCTCTTAGAAAAGTGCTTTAGGCTAATTGCTGGAAATATCGAATTACTTTCACAAAGTACTCAGTAATCCAGAGCATTTTGTGGAAACCGGTGCTTAGTTCTGTCGACTCGGGATCCCTTTTCTCCCATTACTTAGTGCTTAGTGCTCGAAGCACTAATATTCAGTGCTCGGCACAGCTCTGCTGTTCATTTGAAAAAAATGCATTTTTTCTGAGGGACCCTGCATATAATAATTAAAATTGAACGATTTATTTAAATTTTCGTTCCAAAAAATTATCCAATATATTGCTGGTTTTTTTCGGGGTGAGGGAACGTAGGAGAATTGAGAAATCACTTTTTGTAGATATTTGAAACAGATAATTTATGAACATCGTAATGATAGTAAAAACTTTTTAATTAAAAAAAATCCAACTGCCTTAGTCCAACATAAAAAAGAGACTGGACATGAATTCAACTTTGATGAAACAAAACTTTGGCATCACAATCTGATTATAAAAAAAGAGTACTATAGGACATGATTTGCATAAAAAATAATCCAAATTCTGTGAACAAATGATCTGACATAGATGGACTGAGTTCTTTATATTTTAAATATACTAAGAAGAATGAATACATAATTGTTTCGAACCATTTTATCGTTTTCTGTGTTTTTATTTTTGAGATACATATGTCAGCTTGGTTGTCAAATTTCATCCCCCTGAATGCTTTCTCTTCGTTGAATGTTTGTTGTTTTCTAAATTATTATATATGTTATCCTGCTATTGTAATTGTTTTATCCTAGACCAAAGAAACACAACTGTTAATGTGAGCATTCGATATACTTGATAAGATCATTTCCATATATTTATGTGTTTGTATTCACAGTTTTTATTCATGAAAACTTTTTATTTATTCAAATAACTTTTACGTTCAGGTATGAATCTGTACCTTTTTCATCTTCTGACATTGTTTGTTTTTTCTAGAGCCCTGATGATTCAAAAATAAATTTGTGAAAACGTTGGCCATTACACAAAGTGATTTTTCAATTCTCCTACGTTCCCTTACTCAAAAAAAAACCAGCAATATATTTGATTAAAATTGAACCTAAGATCGAACCCAGAGATAAACCGTCTAATATTTCGAGGACATCAGGAGATCTATGACGAAGGAAAACTGCCTGCCTTTTTCCTGATATGAAAGAAGAATCTTCGTACATAAGATTGTTGAACATCCCAACCCATGGGCGCCCGCAGGGGGGGGCCAGGAGGGGCCGTGGCCCCCCCTGAGATTTTGATCACCAATCGAATTGAGAACTCCCTGAGGCGTGTTGAGCACTTTTTGGGTGAAAAAAATCATGGAAAGTTTTCGAAGCCGATGAATTTCATGTTTTTGTTTACCTAAAACGAAGTAATAAATTCATAAACTACCCCATGCTTATCGGCTACCAGATGTTCGTTTTATGACCGGTTTTTTTAGGCGGCTTCTTTGATGGGGGATTCTTCATGTGACAAGTGGGACTACTCTCATATTTCAATAACTATTGTCCATTCTCCAATCCCAATAAGAATATTTTTTTCCGAGAAGGTGGAAATATAGAATCTTTTCATTAGTATTTTCATTCTTGAGAAAGATGTATTCGAATTCGAAACAATTGTATTCAGAGAGTATTCTTAGTTTTTAGTATCTTTAGTAACTTCTTTGATTATTTACGTAGCTGATTTTTTCGTTCGAGGCCTCTCAATGTGAAGTTTCAACTATTATATACAGGGTGACACAGAATCATGGTACACCCCCAGAAACTCCCTTGTTTCTGAAGCTATATTTCTGAAATTTGGAACATTGAATATACTCACTATAGGGCACTTTTTGACATATTTAGAAAAAAATCCAATTTCCGGAAGATACTTAAACTTGTCTAAACTCCATTATCGTGTTCGTATTGGTTATACAGAAAAATAGTTGATATGAACGGATACCCCACCGATGGTACTTTCGAATGACGTCAGAGTACCATTATGCTACCATTTGACAAAACGGAGTTTCGAGTGAAAAAAGGGTTCGGTTTACTCTTTTGGCACGTATTTCGAACCACGATACTTTTTAAATCGAAATTACTATAGTGTAACATTATTTTGATTATTTGGAATAGTTTTAGGGAGTTCAAGGCTCTCTAGATCGAAAAATAAAATGGGCGTTCTGACGAATGAAATATCAACTATGAAGTATCATTAGACTGAGAAAATTATAGAGATTTCAAAAATGTAATAATACACTGGCTGTCCCATTTGAAAATCGAAAGTTGATGTCATTTCCGGAAAAACCCGCAGTTAGATTTTTTTTCTGACAATGTCAAAAAGTGCCTTATAGTGAGTATATTCAATGTTCCAAATTTCAGAAATATGGCTACAGAAACAAGGGAGTTTCTGGGGGTGTACCATGAGTCTGTGTCACCCGGTATAAAAAATCCTTATGTTACTATATATATTTCATATATTTTTATAATATGATGAATTTACCTTTGGAAAATATGGATATTCTGAAATTTTTCCAAAGAAGATGGAATGCCGATGACGATCGCTATAAGACACCCAAAAAATAAACATTTATACATCAATGCAGACTCATTCGTCATGTACTGATAAAGAAACAATCCAAGAAAAATGTAGGAATCAACTTCCTATTGAATTTCTGGAGACTTACAGAAGGCTGGTTTTTAGTTCAGAATTAAATATGCCTACTCGTAGTATTGCGATTCCGGTACTTTATAGTCAGATTTATTATTATTATTTTTGTGTGTTATGTCTTTTTTATTTATTTTTTTATAATTCATTAATTTTGATAATATATTCATATTGTGTTATTTCGAATAATCTCTGAGTTTCTAGTTTTGAATTTATGGTTTGTTTCATTTAATCTATATTTCATAATTATTCATATATGGTTTTCATGAATATCAGTTTATCGAGCGTATATGTATATTTGTTTTTATTTCGATATTACTGGTTGATGTGTCTTTAGTTATAGGCAATCATAAAATTTATTTCATTCCTTTCTCCATATAATTTATATTTCATTTTCCTGTTAAAATTCTTTCATGGATTGTGATTTGTTTAGAAAACAGTTACCGTATTATCTTATACATATTATATTGTTGATGTTAAAAAAATGTTGAGGTGGAAAACTTAGTCATTTTTAACAAATTCTGCGGGCGCTCATGCATAAATAAAAAAAAACGAAATAGAAAGAAATGGAATACTGATGTGCCTGCACCTTATCGTGTTTTGACAAATTTTTTTGCCCCCCCTGAGAAAAAATTCTGCGGGCGCCCATGTCCCAACCACCAAATAAAGCAAGAGTTAATTCCGCGGGGCCTCATCTGCCGCCAAAATCCGTAACAAGAAACGCAAACTAGAGGCGGGTCGCACGCATATCACTCTCTCGCAGAGCCGCTCGCGCACATGAGTAATGAGGCCGGCTCCGGACGCGAACGAACAACTGGAAAATCAAGTGGGTGGAAGACAAATTCGAGGCTTGACAAGTGGATGAAAGGTGCACGTCTCCGCCGTCTCTGTCATGTTGCGGGCTTAATTCTCTATGGTTTAATTGTTGCTTCGGACTGCCTCCGTCTCGTCTGCAAGCAGCCTTGCGAGTGCGAGCCGCGCTCGGCATCTGTCAAACGTGTCACGTGGGGAGACGATGTTCGTTAATTGAAAAACTCGAAGAATTTAATATCTGGCCGGGTCGATGGGAGACTGACGTTGGAAATGGGTTCATTCTTGGGGAATTAGGATCTAGAGTTGGTGTTGGAACGATGAGTTGTTAGCCTGAAAATGAAGATAATGTTTGATGAAAAAAAAAAGATAGTCTTCTGAGCACATCTTATTAAGTAGATATTTACCTATTCTATGAGGGATGTAAGTAACATTCACCAAAAACGTTCGAGAATAGTAAATGTCCAGGGTATCCCAAATCGCTTAAATTTGATTGTTCAAGGTTATTCTGGACTAGATAGGTGAAAACTTTGAAAAATGCCCTGGACTCGATTTCGTGTGAATTCACCATTAGTGAAAACCGTTTCATGATATCTTTATTATTTGTTTTTTTTCAATTCTGATATATTATCGATTTTGAAAATGTGCCATAACTTTTTCATTTACTAAAATATCTGAAAACGACTAAAACTTTGGAAGCACTTTTTCACCGGAAATAGAAAACTTCGTTAAATTTCTTTCTCGTTTAGAAAGCGAAAGCATTTTTTCCCTCTCATATCATAAAAAAATGTTAGGATGACAAAAATTTTAAATAATGTCTAACAATTGTACAGGAACGCAAAATAAATATTTTTTTATTTGTAAACTAGTATTTGTAAGTAAAAATAATCGTGTCAACGTTTGCCAACCAACAACCTTATGATTATTTGAATCAAAGATTATAGAGTATAAAGATGGGAAACGGAGCGACTACAGTGATGTAAGCGACATCTTTAGTTTCAAAAGTAAAGGGGATATGGTTGAATATTTAATTAGGGTCCGTTTGACAAAGATTATATAGAGATCAGTAGTAGGCTGTTGTCAATTTTGAAAGAAATACTTGAATAAATATTTTTGCTGAATGACGATTGTATTTTCTTCGTATACGCGTATTTTCCACTGAAATAACTCGAAATCTACAAGAGTAGCACCTAGCTCATTCTTTAATGTTTATTTGTGTGTTTTTCTGTTATAAATTTAGTGTTAAAAAACTGGGCGACATTTGAAATGCATGGTGATTAATTGCAGAAATAATAGAAAGAATAATCTTGAATGTGCATTCTTTTCATTACCAAAGAAGATGGAAATGAAAGATTTAAAACTCGTATCATGTAACTCTCTTTTTCATTGCATTTTATTTCCAGTGCTGTCAAATGGATAGAGTTTTCGGGGCAAAAATAAATTGTTCTGAATAACGCATGAACAGCTCTTGCTGGGCTGACCTACAGGTCTTGTTATAAACCTCTGATATTTTTTTTTGTGTTGTTCAAACATTCTGTAATTAATAAACAGTGGACTCTCGTTAAGTCGAACTCCTAGGACCAAAAGTACTTTTCGACTTATCTATTTGTTCGGCTCACCAAACATTCGAGTTATTCAAGCGAGACTTCACTTTATTGAGGGAAAATCTAAGGTAAACACGAAATCATCAACGATGAGAAACGAGCGTTGAGCACTGGAAACATGTCCTTAGAGGTCGAAAAATCGTATGATATTCATTACGTTTGGTAATTTGTTTGCGTACCTAATCTGCTTCGGTCTCATTGATTAGATAAAAAGTTCCACTCATAGAGGCAATGGTGGTTAGAAGAACGACTTATA
>JAVSIQ010000418.1:0-26849 GCA_038502775.1 Hippodamia convergens
CCATTGGAAGAAAACAAGATTTTTTCGATATAAATTTCGAAAGTTCGATTTTCTCGTGAAGAAGTGCTCTGCCCTAACGCACAGAGCATGCAGAAAAATCAATGTTTTCAAAACGTAAGACACGAACGTTGAACTAGATCTACTTCTGGTACTTGAATGAAGGCAGATGTACGGCATTTTTGAAAAGGCACTCGTATAACCTTCAGAACAAGATTAAGACTACAATTATATCCATCACACTGAAGAAGTGCTCTGCCCTAACGCACAGAGCATGCAGAAAAAATCAATGTTTTCAAAACGTAAGACACGAACGTTGAACTAGATCTACTTCTTGTACTTGAATGAAGGCAGATGTACGGCATTTTGAAAAGGCACTCGTATAACCTTCAGAACAAGATTAAGGCTACAATTATATCTATCACAGGGTTGATACAGGTTGGAAAGCGAATTATATGAAATGTCCACATACGCAAAAAAGTGAATTTTTTCAGATTTCCCACAAAGAAGCGAGATATTTAATTGATGCTGTGTATGTGTATAGCATTCATCATCTGTTCTGAGGTGGTATTAGAGTATCAAGGAAATAAGCAAGAATTATGAAGTCTGTCTAGTGTGGCTTCCTCTCCCAGAAAAGGAGCAGAGACTCTTTTCAATGATCCTGAGGCATATTTAAATGAACTTACAAGAAAGAATTTCAGGGGGAAGAAAAAGGTAAAAAAGAAAGTCTGAAGGAACTTTGGAAAGTTCCAAAAAGGTTTTTAGAAACTTGGGAAGCACTAAATGCTACTGTGGAGGCAGTAACAAACCCCGAATCTTCTGGTGATGGAATGTCTCGCCAAGACTAACCAATGCAAACAATTCTTTGGACTACAAACTTGTTAACTTCTCCCAGCTGTCCCAAATACTGGAGTTCATGAGAAGTCTTGAACTGTTTGGGCAAGCTGTAAACTACCTAATGCCGAGATAAGCTTTCATAGGAGGGCAAAATGGACACTGCAATAAACTCTACACAACCAAGGAATGTTTTTTTCAGCAATCACAATCAAGTAAAGCCCCACAACATGTGTGATTCCCATTCCTCTCCATCTCCAGCACAGATCACATCATCGCCACCCCCAAAAACCCACCCTCTCTCCCCCATTAAAGTCCCCAATGACGTTTCCCGTCGCAGCCCGGTCCCCCCTCTCATTTTTATCGTTTCAACTCCGCTCTTGTTTTCAGCCGAAATGGGGGTGAAAAAAACAAAGAAACAGAGGAATGGGAGCGGTAATACCCACCAAAAATTTTCAAAGAAAATACTGTTAAATGGTATACAGATGGTTCTTAAACCAAAGCCAAGTGTGCACTATCGTTAGGCTCTTGTGTGAGTGTTCTGAAAGCAGAAATATTAGCAATCGAAAGATGTCTAGACAGTTAATCTAGAGAGAAACTATCAGAATTGCGACATAGCTATTCATTCAGATAGTCAAGCTGTTGTTAAAGCACTGAATGCCTATGTCATCGACTCAAAGTCAACATGGGAATGCCGGAGCAAAACTCAATGAGGTAGGCAAGAAAAAATAGGGTCTCTTTGATATGGGTTCCTGATCATTCGGGAATCACAGGTAACGAAGAGGCCAAACAAACTTGCCAGAGAGGGTGCTCGGAAACCACTCACCCAAAAACTTTCTGTTGTATAGAAAAATGTACCTATTAAGAAAAGAGTTTCTGGAGAAGGAGAAAACTGAAAAAGAAAACACTCTGGCAGAATCCCCCAGAGTTGGATCACCTCAAAAAGTTGGAATCTTGAAACTGCAAAATCCAAAAAATTTGGATCTCAGTAAGAACCAACTACACCTCCTCACTGGCTTTCTTACAGGGCAATTGTCACCTCAGAAAGCACTTGCTGAGAATGGGCGTATCGGACACCGACGAGTGTAGATTCTGTGGGGAGGAGAAGAAACTTGTTTTCACTTAGTCACAGAATGCTTTTGCATTGTAAGCCAAACGAAAACAATGCTTTGGTCAAGAGACCTTTAGGAGTGAGGATTAGCCTCACTGAAGCTTTGGATTTCATAAGATCTCTGGGCAAAGGCTACTGTGGAGGCAGGAGGAAACTCCATATCCCTTGGTGATGAAATGTCTTGCCAAGGCTATCCACGTAAACAATTCTTTGGACAACAAATTTGTTACTTTCTCCCAGCTGTCCTAAATACTGGAGTTCATAAGAAGTCTTGAACTGTTGGGCAAGCTTTAAACTACCTAATGTCGAGATAAGCTTTCATAGGAGGGCAAAATGAACACTGCAATAAACTCTACACCCAAGAATGTGTTTTTTTTTCAGCAATACAATCAAGTAAAGCCCCATAACATGTGTGATTCCCATTCCTCTCCATCTCCAGCACAGATCACATCATCGCTACCCCCCAAAAACCCACCCTCTCCCCCCATTAAAGTCCCCCAATGACGTTTCCCGTCGCAGCCCGGTCTCCCCCTCATTTTTATCGTTTCAACTCCGCTCTTGTTTCAGCCGAAATGGGTGAAAGACAAAGTAAACAGAGGAATGGGAGCGGGAATACTACCAAAATTTCAAAAGAAAATACTGTTAAATGGTATACCAAAGCCAAGTGTGCACTATCGTTAGGCTCTTGTGTGAGTGTTCTGCAAGCAGAGATATTAGCAATCGAAAGATGTCTAGACGTTAATCTAGAGAGAAACTATCAGATTGCGACATAGCTATTCATTCAGATAGTCAAGCTGTTGTTAAAGCACCGAATTTCTATGTCATCGACTCAAAGTCACACATGGGAATGCCGGAGAGCAAACTCAATGAGGTAGGCAAGAAAAATAGGGTCTCTCTAATCTGTGTTCCTGATCATTCGGGAATCACAGGTAACGAAGACGCCAACAAACTTGCCAGAGAGGGTGCTCGGAAACCACTCACTGGCCCAAAACCTTTCTGTTGTATAGAAAAATGTACCTGTAAGAAAGAGTTTCTGGAGAACGAGAAAACTGAAAGAGAAACACTCTGGTAGAATCTCCCAGACTTGAATCACTCCAAAAAGTTCCTTCGGAATCTTGAAACTGCAAGATCCAAAAAAATATTTGGATCTCAGTAAGAACCAACTACACCTCCTCACTGGCTTTCTTACAGGGCATTGTCGCCTCAGAAAGCACTTGCTGAGAATGGGCGTATCGGACACTGACGAGTGTAGATTCTGTGGGGAGGAGGAAGAAACTCCTTTTCACTTAGTCACAGAATGCTTTGGAATTGTAAGCCAAAGGAAACAATGCTTTGGTCAAGAGACCTGTAGAAGTGAGGAATTAGCCTCACTGAAGCCTTCCGAGATATTGGATTTCATAAGATCTCTGGGACTGGAAGGCGAGCTGTAAAGCTTTGTCAGGGGGCACAATAGACCATAAGGTCGCAGTGGACTGTAACCCTTTTTTAAATATCAACCATCAACTATCTAGATTATAACGAGAATACACTACACCTTCTCATTGGAATCTTAGGAAGCATCAGATATGCCACAGTAGCAAAGGCTACTGGAAGGCAGGAGGAAACTCCATATCCCTTGGTAATGAAATGTCTCGACAAGGCTATCCAACGTAAACAATTTTTGGACAACAAATTTGTTACTTTCTCCCAGCTGTCCTGAATACGGTAGTTCATGAGAATTCTTGAACTGTTGGGCAAGCTTTAAACTACCTTATGCCGAGATAAGCTTTCATAGGAGGGCAAAATGAACACTGCAATAAACTCCACACCCAAGAATGTGTTTTTTCAGCAATACAATCAAGTAAAGCCCCATAACATGTGTGATTCCCATTCCTCTCCATCTCCAGCACAGATCACATCATCGCCACCCCAAAAACTCACCCTCTTCCCCCATTAAAGTCCCCCAATGACGTTTCCCGTCGCAGCCCGGTCTCCCTCTCATTTTTATCGTTTCAACTCCGCTGTTGTTTCAGCCGAAATGGGGTGAAAGACAAAGAAAACAGAGGAATGGGAGCGGGAATACCTACCAAAATTTCGAAGAAAATACTGTTAAGTGGTATACAGATGGTTCTTAAACCAAAGCCAAGTGTGCACTATCGTTAGGCTCTTGTGTGAGTGTTCTGCAAGCAGAAATATTAGCAATCGAAAGATGTCTAGACGTTAATCTAGAGAGAAACTATCAGAATTGCGACATAGCTATTCACTCAGATAGTCAAGCTGTTGTTAAAGCACTGAATTCCTATGTCATCGACTCAAAGTCAACATGGGAATGCCGGAGTAAACTCAATGAGGTAGGCAAGAAAAATAAGGTCTCTTTGATCTGGGTTCCTGGTCATTCGGGCATCACAGGTAACGGTGAGGCCAACAAACTTGCCAGAGAGGGTGCTCAGAAACCACTCACTGGCCAAAACCTTTCTGTTGTATAGAAAAATGTACCTATAAGAAAGAGTTTCTGGAGAACGAGAAAACTGAAAAAGAAACACTCTGGAAGAATCTATCAGAGTTGGATCACTTCAAAAAGTTGGAATCTTGAAACAGCAAGATCCAAAAAATATTTGGATCTCAGTAAGAACCAACTACACCTCCACACTGGCTTTCCTACAGGGCATTGTCGCCTCAGAAAGCACTTGCTGAGAATGGGCGTATCGGACACCGACGAGTGTAGATTCTGTGGGGAGGAGGAAGAAACTCCTTTTCACTTAGTCACAGAATGCTTTTGCATTGTCAGCCAAAGGAAACAATGCTTTGGTCAAGAGACCTTTAGGAGTGAGGAATTAGCCTCACTGGAGCCTTGGATTTCATAAGATCTCTGGGACTGGAAGGCGAGCTGTAAAGCTTTGTCAGGGGGCACAATTGACCATAAGGTCGCAGTGGACTGTAACCCTTTTTGAAATATCAACTATCTAGATTATAGCGAGAATACACTACATATTCTCATTGGATTCTTAGGAAGCATCAGGTATGCCACAGTAGCAATGGCTACTGTGGAGGCAGGAGTAAACTCCATATCCCTCGGTGATGAAATGTCTCGCCAAGGCTAGCCAACGTGAACAAATCTTTGGACAACAAATTTGTTACTTTCTCCCAGCTGTCCCAAATACTGGAGTTCATGAGAAGTCTTGAATTGTTGGGCAAGCTATAAACTACCTAATGCCGAGATAAGCTTTCATAGGAGGGCAAAATGAACACTGCAATAAACTCTACAACCAAGAATGTGTTTTTTTTCAGCAATACAATCAAGTAAAGCCTCATAACATGTGTGATTCCCATTCCTCTCCATCTCCAGCACAGATCACATCATCGCTACCCCCAAAAACCCACCCTCTTCCCCCATTAAGGTCCCCCAATGACATTTCCGTCGCAGCCCCGGTCTCCCTCTTCATTTTATCGTTTCAACTCCGCTCTTGTTTCAGCCGAAATGGGGTGAAAGACAAAGTGAACTCACGTTCTGAAAGTTATACGCCTGTGTCTTGTCTCTGGCGGCGTGACCTTCGGCAGAGGGTGTGATGCTGCGTGATCGGGTCACCTCGCAAGCCACGGCCACGTACTCGGCAGCGTCCGCCGCCTCCAGCGAATTGGGGCCGGGGGTTTGGGCGGCAGAGTCCAGGTGGTGGTTGGAATCTGGAAAAGAAACGTTTTAGTCGGGTTGAAAGGATTTGGGTGGTTTTGTAGGTGTTTTTTGGCCGGAAACGATTGAAAAGGCCTTTGATATATCTGGGCATTATACAGGGTGTTTGTTCTCAGACGAGCCACCGCGTATTTCTTATCGCATAGTGATTGTAAAAATTTCTCGAAGCACGTTCTATCGATTTTTAACGTATATTTGAGAATTGAACGAACAACCCCCTTAGAGGGGGCGCTTCAATCCGCCTATATCGAATGAGGGAGTGGGTTGAAGTGATAATAATAATAATAATAAATATTTATTTCCAGGAATGCCACCAAAATAACAAAATGAAAATAGGTCAAAATTCACACATAATTAAACAAGAGTTTACACAATATCAGTTGAATTAAACATTATTATAATCAAAATAATCCCTAAATTCAAGTAATGTGTATGGTTCGCAACTAAATATTTCCTTTTTGAACAAATCGTATCGAACACCCAACTAGCAAAACTAATTTTATAAAGGCTGTAAGGACTGCTATACAGCATATCTTATAGAAACGTGAAAATCTTATAATGTGGCTATAAACCCTTATACAATGTCTTTACAACCAAAAAGGGCCCACGTTTACACAACAGTTCCGTTCTTTTGGGACATCCTGTAGTAAACTACGCAACCGTTATAGGATCATCAATATGATGATTATATAACTGTCCTATAAGTATGTCTTCGGATTAGTTATACAATCCATTTATCATATCTTATAAGTATTTATATAATGCAGATAGAATCGCTAATACGATAATTTTGTTTTCTACTGTTGAAATTCGGAATAGAATTGTCAAAAGAATATTTCATAAGGTATATCTATATAAACGTTTGCGTTTTGTGTAGGTTTAAGATCCAACATCGGGCATTATGGCGGTGGGTGATTATTATTTCATCATATTGCAGATATTAAAGACCTAATATATCGCTACTGGACGGAATGTATTTGCCCAGCTAACTTTTCTGACAATATATATATATTTTTTTATGAAAAATTAAAGCGCCTCCGTTTAGCATACATTTAATAGGTATTATGAAAAATGAGAAATATAAAATTTTGTTTCATTTGTTGAATTTTCAACTTGAAACGAAATTTGCATTGTGGCAGTTGTGAAAGCAGAAAAAAATCTTCATATTTCTTTGAAAATTCCATTTTTATTTCACTTTCTTACGTTTGCATATAATTTTTTCACAATGGCGGCGGTTTCTGAATAGCCAAGCGTTTAATAAATATGGCGTATAGGGTAGAATACAAATAAGACGCCTTATACAATGATTCTGTTTTCTTCTGAGCTGTATACGATATTAAAGTTTTATAATGTTGTTTGATGCAGCGCCATAAAGTTGTTTTTGACAGTCTTGGGAGTCATGGTGAAGTTTGATTCTTGACCAATTTCGAATGTTGCCAGATTTAATGAAAAAATTCCAATAGCATTTTGTTTTTTACAGAAAAAAAAGAAAATACTCATAAAAAAAAGTGTGTATGGGTATAGTGAGTATTCAGAGTGTCTGCAAAAAATACACGTCACTGTTTTGCATAAAGTGTAGGCTATACAAAAATGTTCGCAATAATTATCAGTTAATATTCAATAAAAGCTGTTTACTCAGTGAAAATAAAAGGGATCTATCGCAATATTGTGTTTCGAACAGATGACTTTTCAATATTAAATTGCAAAACATACATTGTACGCCCAGAACATAAGGATCTACAAGATAGATGTCATAATAAATTAAATGGTCTTCCTATTCATTGCAACTAATTTAATGTATGTTGTTATAACTACTAATTGCCCAAGATAGCAACACTGGACTTGAGCTTTCCGGCTTATCGTATAGCGCGTTGGCAAACTACATAATAGAACAGAAGTATCGCTTAACATACGTGCGGTACGACAGTAAAGGATTTTTTGGTTGTATTGTGTTTTGAATAACTTCAGTATACCTATACAGATTCTTCCCAAGCTTGAGCTAACCTCAAATTATTAGATTCGTTTTTACCGGTACTCATATTCTTTAAAGATGTTCAAGATAGTAGTTCTTCAGGAATGTCCTTGGATCTTAGGGAGGAGATTAGCCAGGTTCCATATAACGAAAAGCTCCTTCAATGCAGAATTATTTATGTTGAAAGATATTCCCATATCTTAAGTAGTTTCTTTATTATAATCTTCTTTTCGATTTCAGATAGAGAATGAATCAAATTTTCGTCCTCGGTGTCAGCGGTTACTTCATGAGAACTATTGATTTCGACTCTTTCATTTGTCATGTCATGTTGGTCTTTATTTCCTTCATATTGTTCTTCAGTATTAACTCTCCTGCAGAAGCTAAAAATGGTGTATCCCCTAGATTAGCCTCTTCGTTATTTGCCACTTCAACTAGAGGTTGATCACGCGAACTGCAATTCTGAGAAAGTATTCTATTGTACCTTTTTTAACTGATCTTTTGAAGTGACCACTTTGCTTTGCTTTTTTCAGTCAGATATTACCGAATTCATTTTGTAAACGAAACCTGCTGGGAAGCCCGGGTAATTTTTCTATTAGGTACTATTGGGTTATGTTTATATGTCCGGAGCATAATAATTATTATTAGAGATCGATGATATGAATAGATTTTATAACGCAGAACTTGAGATGAATTTATTCTATAAGCTCTTCATAAGAGACAATACTGTTGAAGTTATAAAATGATTATAAAATACTTTTATATTTATTGTGTAATATTTTACTTCAGCGTGAAGCAACAATTTTATTAGTTTTCTTAAGAAACTCTAATACAACTTTTTATACAGCTCCCTTTACAACCAACTTTTAACGTCACTATTAAAAGTAATACAATAGCTATGCAACCGCATTATAATGTGTATAACACTGTTTTAAAATTATATCATAGGAATCTTATAGTTCGTTATGCGACTATTATAAAATTTGTATGCGTACGCTATTTCTTTGTCGTATTATATGAGTTGTAAGAACGTCTATAAAACAGCATTATAGAAACCTCTCTGTTTTATGATAAAATTGTCGCATTCAGATGCATTAAAAAATAATTTTATTCTTTCCAGTGGCGCTATAGGATAATTATAAAACAATTTCGTTCTTTTAGGGGTCTATTTTGCTAGTTGGGCAATATTTCCTATTTTCTTTGGCAGAAAGTTGAAGAACTTAATACACATATAAGGTATGTTACATTCAGTAATTGCCAATTTGTGCACAAGAAAAAAATATTCATACATTCTTCTTGTGTTATTCAGGTTGATACAGTCTTTAAAGTAAAATTTATTTTTTATGAAAAAAATAAAAGAACTATGTATATATACAAGCCAGGTAAAGTGAGGATACCATTCTTCCTGAATATACCCCTACACGATTGTCTGTACTTCATGAAGAACATTGTGCGAATTGCTAGCTTCTGTGTAATGAGATTGTGAGCTTGCCCCCCAAAAAATTACCCCATATGACAGTAAAGATTGAAATTGCGAAATATATTATTCTTAAACAGTTTGCATCTATTTGGTCCCTGACAGCCCTTAACATATATATAATGGAATTCAATCTTGTTGACAGCATCTCACAGTGTATTCCTCAATTAAGATTACATTCGAAAGGTCTTGGAAACCTCTTTACAATCGTATATGAGAAACGTAATTTTGAGGACCATTTTTTGACCAAAAATGAATTTATTAACTCAAATTTCTGATTTAAAGAAAAGAATGAAACGAAAACGAAACAAAAAGTTCTTTGCTATTACGAATGCCACAACGAAAACATTTTTGAATTATAGGTGAATTCAAAATAGTGATCATCGAAACGAATACCGTTCTCAAATCCCAGCCTCGAAGCTCTTTTATCATGAGGCTTGATAAATGATATTAGATTTTGTCACTGAGAGGAGAGATACTGGTTTAAGCGTTGTTTGGCATCATCAGTATCCCCTACACCTCAGAGATAAAATTTTCTTAAAAAAATATTTCAAGCGATTAGGTCTGATGTACTGAGTATAAATTATAAAGAAGTGACATCCAATTGCGTCCAAATGAAATTGCACATCTCCAAACAGATGCTGAAAAGAACTTTGTACTTCCTACTTGCTCTTTCATTCATATTCATATTCACTAAGCTGTCGAAACAAGGTTCGATCAGTGCTTTCACTATGCATCTAAGAATTCCTAACTTAGATTGAATCAACGTAAAATGCAATTGAATTAAAGATTTTCGCAGCATCTGCAAAAGTAGGAGCCGAATTATGCGATTAGCTCGAGCAAGAAAACGTTTGTGATCATATAAATATTGCAAACCAATCTGAAGAAGCTAAATTTTGAAACCTCCAACAGTATGGAGAAGAATTTCAATGATGAAATGTCGATCAGCTTTTGAAGAAAATAAAAATATATTTCTCTTATTTCAGTATCTTTATGAGTTCAATACAGTACTAAAAGTAGAGCTGTGATGAAATTCATTACCGCATTGTTTTCAGTTACATTTTTCGTTTTGAGGTTTTCAGTACTGACCTCAGATCCTCTGTCCGTAATCTGTCAAATTCCGTAAGTCACACCAACTGCCAAGATACAATACAAAAGTCACTAACCTTTTATTTAAATTTCGAGAGTATTCCACAAAACTTGACTGAAATAGAGAAAATATCGTCTAATGCTTGTTGGAGAAGGCAAATCCAACACTCATGCTATCGAAACTCAAACTTCGCATTCGTTTTGGAATAGGAGCTCATTCTGCAACTTTTTTTAGAATTCTTATTTGAAATTGTTTTCCCTATGAAATTTCTTTCAGCCTACATTTTGATCCTATGAAGAAAAAATACTTCCTGGACCTGGAAAACACTAACGCGAATAATTATCCATTAAACAACGTCAGCCCCAGATCGCGATGAATTTTCATGAGGATACCGGAAAAACTACCGAAATTCAGCTTAATTTTCACACAATTACCGGATATCCCGCAAACATAAATCTCCTATGAGAAATCCCAGGTTTGCATGGGAATGAAGACCTCATTCTCCGTGACAGATTACTCGAATTTAAATGGGATTAGGAGCATTCCACACTTTACGCAATCCGTAAGAGGCTTAACGTCTGATGAATTTCGTTGCGGCTTCTTACAATCTCTGATTGAAACGAAGATTTGCAGTGAAGGGTTACCCTGAGCCCTCCGAATCCACAGGGTGTTTCATGATACTATGATGATCATGAAACAAGAGAGTTTTGGGTGAGATTGAATTTGTAGAATTCTTGTTTTATTCTTAATCATATTCAAGGGGTAGTAATAACTGTACAACTTTGATTCCGCCTTTTTTTCCAGAAATCCGAGGCTTCGTTGTAAAAAACTAGATTCAAAGTATTGTCCATCGCTCGCCATTACTTTCTACCATCTTTCGGACAACATAACGTAACTGATATCCAACCCAAAACATTTTCATGTAAAATATTACCAAGACCAACCGCATTTCATAATTTTTCTGTTATACAATAGTTCGTACAGTCACGAAATCACTAAATCACTCTGAGCCTGGGAATTGAAAATGGTATTCATTTCGATGATTACCATTTTGAATTCATCTATGTTTCAAAAATGTTCTCGATGTGGCAAAGAATTTTCTTTTTCTTAAAAACATCTGGCTTCACAGTCTCAAAAAAGTTGGGCGTTTTGAGACTTTGAGAAACTAGCAAGCGGGCCCTGAATAGAGCCACTGCTAAAATCTCATTCAGTGAAAGAGGAAGTACATATTTCTTTTTTTGAATTTGATTTGAGATTTGAAACTTCATTTTGACGCAATTGGATGTCACCACCTTAGTATTTTGTAATATTTTACTCATTACTTCACAACCAATTGCTTCAAATTCCGAATTTTTTTATGAAGATTTTGTCCTGAGATGTGCGAGATACTGATGAGGCCCAACAAGGCCGAAACCGGTATATCTCTCATCTCAGTGACAAAATCTAATATCATTTCTCCAACCTCATGATGAAAGATCTCTGAGCCTGAGAATTGAAATTGGCATTCATTTCGATGATTACTATTTTGAATTCATCTATGTTTCAGCAGTTCTTTGTTGTCAGTATTTTTTTTCTATTTATTCAACATTCTCTTAAATAACTTGGTGCTTAGTTTTTTCCTGAAACCAGTGAAAATTCTACATACGTATGATCATATTCGAATTTCGTGTTTTTCATAGAATACAGTAGGTTATCTGTATCGAAAACTTAAGTAAAAATGATTTAACCGCCATCTAGTCTGTCGACTGACTAACACAACCAAAAGGCGAGCATAACAATTCCTGTTTCTTCGGCGACGATTTGGTGATGTCGCACGCGATATCAACCCAACGCGCAGCTGAGAACCGGCTCCCAAAGCGACAGTAGCTCTCACATCCCTTAATCCGAATGTTTAGTCGGAAATTGAAGAACGCGGCTCTCCCGAATTCCAGTCGTAATGACGTGGATTCATCCCGACGCAAGCTGAGTGATCTGCGAAACTGGAGAGCAAACGTAATTTATTCTGCCCCGGCTACGTTGTCATGATTATTTATCAGGAGTCTGAGCCGGAGATCTTCGCAGATTCAATATCGGACAAAGGGAGTTCAAGAGGTTGGACGGTCGAGATAACTTCGCCTTCTTATCTGCGAATGGTCCCGTTTTCGGGAAGAAGTCGTTATCCGATGGAAGTCTTGACAATTTGGAGGTTTAGTCCGGCTTTTGTAGGGCGACGGCGTTTGACCGGTTAACCGATGGGATCATCCCTGATTCCTTGGTAATGAGGGGACTGATGACCGGAGGCAAGAAGCAGTGTGGAAAACTATAGAATTCATTAATTTCTCAACTTCACTGAGTCAGAACAAATACAATGTTGCATTTGGAATTTGCATTGAATGAAATACTCTACTTGCTCATCAGTTTGTATAAACTGAAGTCAAGAAAAATGAGAATTGAGAATTGCCCAATCCACTTGTTCGAAAATTGACATCCGAATCTCAAGAGATGAGAATATTCTCTAAGCCATTATATATATTCTTTTGATTGAGAGAGCTAAAATAAAACAATACATATTGAAACAAAAAAGCTTCTTATTGGGGAGAACTATACAGGTCTGTAGTATGATAAAATGAGGAAAGGGAAAAAACCCCAGAAAAAAAAAGGATCTCACCCGTGTTTAGAGAAATTTACTGAAAATATCACATCAGTGGATTTTGAAGCAAATCTACGTGATCAGAAAAATATCTTCATTTAGTTTTTCTTTGGGCAGCAGAGAAAAACAGACCCTTCACCAATCTATTCGAGACTCTTTCTTCATGAATTAGTTATGACAGAAATGTCCGAATGTTTGGGAAAAATGAAAAAACCCAATCAATTTCCCCTTCTTGAAATGCTTAACATGGGAAAACTTATAACACAACAAGCTAAACTGTGATTTGGACTAAGTGGAAAATTAAAGTGGATAATTTCGGAACGTAATCACTCTTGTCCTTCGAATTGCTTCAATATTCAAATTGAAATTCTCAGACTTGCTCTTTGATCGTGAGGGTTCTTTCGAACCAGATACGACCATCCTAGTGATGATTTTTCGGAACTTCAGATGTTTGAAGACCTCTACGGGACCTTGATGAAAGGAAATCATCTCCCAAAGATAAACCAAACATCTTATAACACACAAAATCAGAATTTCTTCCGGACCAAAAATAACGACATATTCCAAGCCATTAACTAGATATTATGAAAACAAGTTCTCATGTCTTTTCTGAGTGATGAAATCTGATGTTGCAAAGAATTTTCCTACTGATAGACCTAAGAGCTGTTGAATTCAAGATGGTTTTCATTCCGATAATTATTATTTTCAATCAATCTTTATTTCGAAAATGTTCTCGGTATGGCCACCGTGGAAGCAAACTCTTTTTTTCTTTTCATGCTGTTGAAAATTGAGCGTTGCACTCCTCTGACCTCATCTGCAGTTACGCCTATGGTTACGTCTCATAGCGCTACGTCCACTCCAGCAAGTACAGCTTTATGGCCAGCTGATTGACTGCTCGCGTCAAAGTAACCAACCTCTAAGCACTAACCAGCTGACAGATTAACTCATGTTCATTAAAGGAGTCAATTTATCGTCCTCTTTTGTAATCCAGCTCTGCCTATGAATAGACTTCCTATTGTGATATTCTCGTAAATAAGATTTTTTGAAGAGTCACCTCGCATAATCACAGGTTGGTGAATTCTCAGAATAATTCATTGTTGCATTCTGAATGTTATTTTCATAAAGTTTCAGATCATGAAAATATATAAAAATAGTGTTAATCCTCTCTCGCTTTATTCAAATAAAATCTCTTTCATGTTAAACTGAAGTATTTGAATTCTCTACGAAATATTTTGTTCTATTTTTGCAGTTCTAATAGATTTTTGAGATATCTCTGAACTTTTCACATGGAACTGATTACTTGCTCCAAGAATGAACATTCTCATGTTTCTCTGTGGTAATAAATACAGATTTATCATATTCTCAAGTGCATCTCATTCTCTTAATCAGTTCATCTCATTTCTCAACTATTCACTTTTCATGACACTTGCTAGTTATTGTTCTTGAGTTTCAGATGAATAAATAATCCTCAAACGCAGAGGTGAATCATGAAATCAATCTTTTCTCTCAATAAAACCAAGTAAACTTCTCTGAAGTATTCAAACTTTGAGGGTTCCCTCTAATATTGGTAAAACCCTTCAAATGGTATGAACTCCTCATTATAAATAAGAAATTCTCAATTTCATTCATCCGAACCCAGCGAGATTAATTAGCAATTTCTTATAGACAAACGTTAAAAATTATAAATATTGATTTCTCGATCATGATATTCTCACATTGTAATAATCTCAATAAAGAACAGACTTAGACTACTAAGATTTCAATACACGTAGGTATCTCCTCTAAGGCCTGATCTCACTCTTATTACAAGTCAGCCTACTCTAATGATTCATAATTCAACCTTCTGTTCTTCTGATGGAATACCGAGGCTTTTGCAATAAATTTAGATTGCTCTATCACTGTGAACGTTGAGTTTAATTCTGGATTAATGGAACTATCTGGAAATCTAAGTGTGACCTCTCATTTTGAACTTCTCTAGATCACCTCTGTGTTAAGTTGAATAATATCACTCTGAGTTTATAGATATCTTTAATATTTGTATTTTTACTGTATTAACTTCATGGCGGATGACTTATTCATATTATGATTGTGAATGATGTCAATACCATCTCCAACTCAATTATCTGGATACAGTCCTAAACAGTAATTTTACAAATCAGAACACATGCAACTTCAGTTTCTATGTCAAAGAGTGTAAAAAGGGACCAATATTCAAACCGTTCAAAACGAGATGAAGCATCGACGTGATGAAATACTCTCAGCAATTTTCGCATGAATAATCATCAAATCCTCCACTTTCTAAGCACTGACGTGCCCAATTTTTTGTCCATTTAAAGTTCCTGGACCGCAAACCTTCAGCCCTTCAATTCAGCGCTCCGTCTCATCAAAATCCCCGTTTCAACATAATAAAAAAAAGTTGATTAAGAGCAAATTCAACGTTCTTTCATCTCCTCGAGAAAATGGCGGTGTTGCAGTTCTTCCTCCCACCCGAAGGAGATGGGCTGCCACTTCTCGGGATTTATTGAGAAGGCTTGATACGTGTATTCGGCACTCAGCCGAAATTGATATTTTAATTAAGTTCTTGAAGAGTTTTCGCGAGTTACCCATTTCGCTCGAGGACGTAGCTGGGGATAGGATGGGCGTCGTCTCATGTAGATCCATAAACAGTTTCGGAGTTGCAGGTGTCGAAGTTGATAACGCAGGTTAGGTCATTATCGGCGTCTCGTTCTCATCTCAGGATTGCTCCTCTGTTCTCTCGTTTCAATTAAGATGCGCGTCTAGATCAATGCATCAATTTTACTCGAATAAGGTGGCATGATTAGATGGGCGGAGGCTTTATAAACAGTGTCATCGTAGGTATTTCAGCACGAGAGGATTTTTGGGTACTTTCGGCGATCGAATGATCATATTTGAAGAGTTCTACACTCCCCGTCAATAAATTCCGGACAGGCAAAATTTTTGTCAAATTCAACACCCTGTATCTTTTTTCTTGGTTCTCCGATTATGTTAAAAGTTTCACCAGTTATAGTATTTACTCTGCGAAAAAACCTGTAGTTCATCCGTTATACAGGGTGAAACAAAATCTTGTTTTATACTCTTCATTTCTAAACAACCTGTGGTGAATTTGAGGCACAAAATTTGATATCATTCAGTTTTAATTCAAAATGCATTTTAATATTCAAATAATTATAAGGTTGTTGTGAATGGCTAACGTTGCCAACGTTATGATTACTAACAAATAGGACAAAAAAGCTGTCATTTGAATTTCGTTCCTTTCCAATTTTTGTCTTGGGTGTTCAACTACTGAATATGTTTGTCGAGAGTAATATTATTAAAAAAAGTGACGATTTGGTTGTTTCTCTGGATATTGAAGAGTCTGCAAGAAGAGCGAATTTGGAACTCCTACCTAAATGATTTGAGCAGTACCATATTGCATATAACAATTTCCTGGCCTGGTGTGAATTGAAAAATTTAGAACGGAACTTCAGTGGCATACTTAGAAGAAAAATCAAAAATATTGAGTTCATCAACTTTGTGGAGGAAATTTTCTATGATTTGAATTGAAAGTATATTTAAAACAGAAGAGTAAAGGATATCGTCGTAAAAATCGAATATTCTCACTCGTGAACAAGTTTAAAAGTTTATAAAGCAGGCATTAGATGAGAAATACTTGATGATTAAGGTTGCAGCTATCTTCGGAATATTTGGAGCCTGCTGGCGTGAAGAATTGTGTAATTTATCAGTGGAAGACATCGAAATAACAAATAAATCATTGGTAATGCAATTTCCAAATACAAAAACGAAAGTCAGTCGTTTTTTCAGTAATATTGATAAGTATTTAGGCTATTTTCAAAATACTCTACACTGCGCCCTTCTGTCATCAAACATCGTCTTTTTTTTCTGGAGTACATGAATAATAAATGCACTGCCAATCCAGTTGGTATTAATCCATTCACGAAAATTCCATCTATTGTTGTCGAATTACTCAAACTACCAGATCCAAAGCCATATGCAGGACACTGTTTTCGAAAATCCAAGGCTTCATTGCTATCAAAATCAGGAGCAAATATAACGGATATAAAAAAACATGGTGGATAGAAGTCTACGACGGTAGCCGAGGGCTATGTTGATCATTCCATTACATATAGAAATGTCATTACTGAAAAAATTGTCCCAACCTCAACAGATTTTGGATCATCATCATCCAATGTTGTACTTCCGGTTTCTACAAGTACTGATGGTGCTGAAGATTCTAATAATGTGTTGCGAAGCTCCTTAACGTCGCAGGGCATAAATTTTAGTAACTGCTCTAGTTTCACGATTGATATTATGATATTAATGTTCATAAGTAATGATTGTTAAATATCGATAATAAAAATTTGGAATTGCTGAATTTTTCTCATCTGATTTCATCATAAGTAAATGGAGTGCTGAAAATATTTTTAACACTAATGTTGAAGATATTTTCAACGCACTTAAACGTAAACAGTTCATTTTCACATCGTTTGCTGTTATTAAAAGTGTCAATTTTAATGGCAGTTGTATAAAACAGCCCTTTATCTGAATATTTTCAGGCTTTCACGGCCGGATATACTGATATTGAGAGAGTCTTCCGAGCTCATTTGCCATGGTCTATCAGGAATTATTTCACCTAACGTTTCGCTCACAATTGCGGTAGGCATCTCCAGAGGATTCTTGGTCTGGGGTTGTAACTCGATCGCCGAATTTCCGAAAGTGATGCTGGATTCGATCCGTTGGCCCAACTTATATCCTCATCATTTGCGGGAGAAGGTAGTGCGTTTACGCGCGCGATGGTGATTGGTCCATCTCTCCTACTTCTTATTGGCTTAATTTTGGTTGTTCTCTACACCAGCAACTATGCGCTATGTACCAAAAGAGTTTCTACCCTTCTATTCATATTGTTCTCATGTTTATATATCTCAATAGATTCGATGTTCATCCTAGGATAGAAAATGTTTTCACGAAAGCAGAGGGTATTTCGAACATCAAAAGTTTCTATTCCAGGACGAACATGGAAGCCATGGAGATATATAAACATGAAAACAACATGAACAGGAGGGCAGAAAGTCCCTTGGTACATAGCGCATGGTTGCCAGTGTAGGAAAAGACGAAAATCAAGTCAATACGAAGTGGGAGCAATGGTCCAATCAACATCGCGCGCTTGAACCCACTACCTTCTCCCGACATTAAGCAGGGTATAAGTGGGGCCAATGGATCGAATCCGGCATCACATGCGGAAATGCAGCGGTCGAGTTACAACCTCAGACCAATAATCCTCACAACGATTTGTTGTGCAAAAAAAGATTATGAGAACTATGTGCAAATTTAGGATTATGAATGTAATGACTGTATATGCCTTGTACATTTATGAATGTCTTTTATTTGTATTCAGAAATAGTGAGTTCCAAAACAATGTTCATCACAGCTATTCCACAAGAAATAAAGATCTCTTCTATCCATATCATAGGTTAACACTGAGTGAAAAGGGACCATATTATATGTGTATTCGAGTTTTCAATGAATTGCCGAAGGTGTTTTTAGATTTAAGAAACTGATAAAGAAAATGTTAATCCAACTGGAACCCTATAGTCTTGACGATCATTTTGGTTCTGAAAATTTGTATTGAATTGTAAGTGTTCATGTTTGACGTCATTCAATCTTTTATGTAATTATTTTTATATGAAACTTGAAATAAAGAAGATTTATCTATCTATCTATCTATCAACCTCTGAAGATGCCTACCGCAGTTGTGGGCGAAACGTAAGGTGAAATAATTCCTAATAGATCACGGCCAATGAGCCCGGAAGATTTTCCTAATGTGAGCCGTTTTTTGTTGCACCTGAACTGAATTTTTGAAAAAATTAAAGCATCACGCTCGCTCCGATAATCCCATGAATAATCTCCTTTCGAACCAAACGATATTCAATTTATCGAACATTTTCTTTGACCCGTTGCATCCGCGAACGAGCAGCCTCCCGTAATCCCCTTAAAACGCCCTCCCCTTGTAATCACCCCAATTGAAATAAAGCCAGATTTATCTGGCACAGCGACAGGCAAGAGTTTAACGGGGGCGGAATTACAACGTCCTACACCGCCTAATCCGGCGTACATCATCAACATGCATAAGGCCCGATCCCATCACAAACAACCCGCCTCTACCTTTGTTAGTCGGGATGACGTCCGGGTTCTTCTCGTCCTTCTCGAACAGGTCCTCCGACTCGGATCTCAGCGACATGGCCGCCTTTTCCTTGCCTGACAGGAAGCCCAGCCGGAACCCTTTTCGTCTGACCCCTCTCAGCCTCAGAGTCCACAGCGTGATGACGGCCAGCAGCGAGAGAACGCACACAAGGCCAACCAGGATGCCGAGGATTGGATGCAGCTCTTCCTGATCTCTGGTGTCCAAGGAAAGCACTGGAAGAAAAGGAAGAAATTAGTGATTCCGTAATTGACCCATTCAAGACTGAAAAGTATATACAAGGTTTTATCGCGTCAGACGACATAACGTTTAGTCAGCGCGTATAAAAAAAACGAACACCTCCAAATTTGTTTATTCCTGAAGATGCGAGAAATATTACAACGCCAGACGAGATGATGTGTAGTTAGAGAGTACGAAACCTAACAACACCATGAGAAAATCACATGTGGCACTCAAGGACTGCCGCGGTAGAGTGTATAACATTACTAACAAGGTAAGGGGGGTTTTACTGGCGAATGGAGGATATAACTGACGAGCCGCAGGCGAGTCAGTTACCTCCTTGAGCCTGTAAAACCCGTTACCTTGCGTGTATTTTTTTATATTTTATTTGTTTCTCATTTGTAAAAGGGTTAGATGAATTCCAAAAAAATCTCAATAATTTGTCGCAAATGTCGTAAGCTATGGAAACGTTGCCATGAGCATGAATGTACTAAAGAAATTATTGAGAATACGACGACTTCATAAAGCGGCAAAACAAAAATAGTGTGATTGGGGAAACTCGAGATGTTTTGTTGGTCTACTTGAATCAACTATCAGCTGGATTCAGCCCTATAACTTATTGGACAAAATGGTCTATGCTGAAAAGCTGCTTGGAAATGAAAGAAAATGGCCCTGTTCGCAGGTTTGTTCTCCTCGGAGAATTCATTGAAAATATGACGTTTAGTTGTCATTTGTAGATTTCAAAAGGTAATAGCGTTTCTGAAACGAAAAAATGAGCGTTATACGCCAAAAAAGGCCAAGGTATTAAGTGAAGAAGAGGCAGAACAATTTCTTCCACATGCTCCTGATGACCAGTGGTTGCTGGCGAAAATTGTAACAATATTTGGGACATTTGAATGTTGTCGATGTGACGAAATTCTCTCCTCAAACATGAATGATGTAGAAGATATGGAAACAAACCGTTATTGTGACATTGCGGCAAACAAAAAACTTAACCACAAGAAGATTCACCATAACCAATGATGGCAGCAGCTTCAAGCCCTGCATGTTATACAGAAAATATGTATATCTTCGGCCTCCTGGAACAGAAAGTCAAAATTTTTTTTTGACGTCCCAACATGGAAAGTGCATTTCCCTCAATGCTCGCCAGCACACTTTTGGTGGTGTCCAACAGCAAAAAGCGAAATATTTAGGTTTGAAAAACCCAGAGTTATACACCGACCACTCTTTTCGCAGAACTGAAGCCACTATGGTTGCGGATTTGGTTGGAGATATTTTGGCACTAAAGCGTGCGGGAAGAGGAAGAGTACCCAAATTGCGATGAGCTATGTCGATGATTCGGTCAACAAAAAAATCGAAATGTCTAGCAAATTATTTGGTAGTAAGGAGAGTACAAATCTTCTGCAGTCCTCGAGTTCAGCAGTTTCTGAATCAACAGATAGTTCATCGTCATCAGTATCAACTCTTTCATCATCAAAACTCTGTGTTACTGGAAATAACAATTGTACCATGATTTTCAACATATATGACGATGAAACAATATTTTCTAATGTAAATAATACTACTAACTTGTGAAAATTTTGCAAGTTAACTGTCAGTTTTACAAGTTAGTCATTTGATAAAATAAACTTTCTTGATTAATATTGTGTTTTTGGAAACTGACGTTCACAAATGAGAAACAAATAAAGTATATACAAGGTTGCAGCTGGAATCATCAGAAAAAATTATATCGCGTCAGACGCCACAACGTTTAGTCGCGTATACAAAAAACGAACACTTTCAAATTTGTTCATTCCTGAAGATGAGAGAAATATTACAGTCAGGCGCGATGATGTGTAGTTGGAGCGTACGAAACTGCATAAAAAAAACGAGCATTAATCCGTGGGACTCAAAACGCCACGTGCGTTTTTTTCCGGGTAAGCCTACAAGGTGTAACGGTATGATTTATCGATTTCAAATTTCGGGAGTTTCCGGATCGTCTCGGATCGGGAATCGGCCCGGAGCACGATTTCCGGTAGTACGCGCTGGCGACGGACAGTGATATGAGTGCCTCGTCGAGCGACTGATGAAATATTCTCTCTCTGATATCCCGCTATTCTGGCACTGCACCTGAAGAGGCAGTAGTTTATCCTCTTACGAAGTTGGTCAGACAACAATATACCTATTTTTGCTAATGATTCATATGTTTCATATGAGGTGAGAGACACTTGGGTTCCGCCATTTTGAGGACCGTACGACTTTCTATCTGATTTCCTCAACCATCTGATGAATCAACCTTCCTTCTAGATCACTTTATCTATGTTATAAATGATTGATTGAATTTGAACATTTCACAGTTCCGTGACCCTCTGATTTTGAATTTCTCGATTTATCAGTGCCAGTATTTTAGTGAACACGTGGACATTTTTTCCTTTCTTGAATTTTTTTTCTTTATGTAATCTAAGATTATCAGAGATCGCGGGGAATTGTGGAAGCTTGACAATACAAAAAACTGATACAAGTGTTTTTTAATAGCTGTTTTGGAGGGAACTAAGTCTCCAGCATTTCTTTGGAGGGAACTAAGCCTCCGACACATTTGGACTTTGGAAGAAGTTAAGGGATACCTGGCATTATTCTAACAAGATAAGTTAACTAGGAACACGAAACACGCTCGTGAATGATGTTTCTAACAAATTGTTCATAATTGTACATATTCTTGTCCTCATGTTTTGATGTTTCAATTTGTGCATCAGTGTAGGCACTCGAAGCTATCGGTGTAAACGGGGCTTTTAAATGTTCCGGCGAGCACCTAAGTGACGTTGAGCCCTTAAGCCGGGGATGGACGCGACAAGAGCTGAAGGAGGGGTTATGTCGCTTTGTGAGTGACGGATGTCCCGTTTAATAATCGGTGTTTAGGGGAGATCGAAAAATGGAGAATGATTGACACAGCGGGGCGAAGTGGCTTCCTTCATGAACATTTGATGGCTGTTCGTTTCAGGTTGTCGTGCAGAATAGTGATGAAGGTCACGTGGAGCTTATAAAAACAGTGTGCAGGTTGTGCGAAATATATTTAAAAAATTTTTGAAGGATTTTTTTTTTTTTTGGAATGGATCCCATTTTGGAGTTATAGGATTACAATCCACTGTGTCGTTATAGTCTATTGACACAGCTGTTCTCAACACACAGGTTTTATCTTTTCTTCAGAAACTCCTTCTTTTAGGTGCTTTTTTTGTAAACCACTGAAACGGCCTGTGAGCAGCATTGATAATAATAATAATAATAAACTTTTTTCATCAAAAATCATCGTTACAATTTTTCACAATGAAGTTGAGAAAGGTCAATGGGGAAGAAAAGAAAACAAAACTGTGTTGATATTCATTTTGACTTATTCCTGACAGAAAATCAGGAATAGTGTAGGGTTCATGCTGTATTAGAAGTTGAATCTCTCTGCAAAATATTTTCAATTTGTCTATTATTGTGGTAGTATGCCTTTATTCAGAGACATAGATGTGATTTTGTGATTTGAATTCAAGGAGGCTAGTTTTTCAGTCAATGTGCTCCTTCAAATAAGATGAAATATGTGGCTACAGCAAGATGGGGCTTCATGCCACCACGATGCCATTGTCAAGAGATATTTAGATCAAGAATTAGAAAAAAATGGATTGAAACCAATCGACCCATCAGATATCGCCAGACCTGACGCTCATGGATTACTTTCTGAGGGGTCCCCTTGAATATATAGTATCCCAAACTGATTCTAATATCTTGGACTATTTGAAAATGAAGGTAAGAAACGCATGTGCCCAAGTAGACCCTTATATTTTGACCAAAGTAACTTATAATGGAATAGGGGAATGATATAACTTATGTATGGATCATAATGTCCGGTATATAGAACATATGATTCGAAATGTTTCAATTGTTATTAATTTAAATGTTTATTGATATAAGATATAAATATTTAAAGAATAAAATAATAGAAAAATAGTTACAGAGCCTCCGTAATTTTACGGAACATAATCAAATCTAGGTCATCTAGCCATTATGATCCATACACAAGTTATATCATCTCCGTACTTCATCATAAGTCACTTTGGTCAAAATATATGGGTCCATTCATTTTCGAATTCTCAATCTCAATATCTCTTCACAATGGCAGCGTTGTGACATTGAGCCCCATCTTGCTGTTTCCACATATTTGACCTTATTTAAAGAGGAAGATTGGTTAGAAAACTAGCCTTCTTGAATTCAAGGCACAAAATTATATCTATGTCTCCAAATCAATACCACAATACAGAAAAAAAATAAATGGAATAGAATGAACATAAAACACGCTGCAGATCGCTTACGGTGTGTAATGGACAAAACTTGTATTCGAAAAAAAAGTTCAAAATAATCTTTCGAATGATAAAAATGGTATGTCCCAGGAAAAAAAATTTTTGATAGCGCCGCGACGCCTGGCGTCTTTATTTCTTCCGCAGATTTTTATGCGCATCTCAAGTCGACATTGACTTGTTCAAAACGCCATTCACAGAATGAAAAAATATTCGGGCGTTTTCGAGAAAATTGGGGTTACCAAGATAAATGAATCACCTTGTACAATTTAATACACATGTATGTACACGACTTTTCTGTTGAAGAGAGATTATGCTTGGGATAAATGAAATAGTCATTCCTTGTATTATATGAACGCGTTTTTCCGAACTTTGTGAAGTATAGCGGTTTTTTATGTACGAATTGTAGACATTTGAATATATAGAGGGCAAGTAAAGTTAGTATGTTATTCTTTCTGAATAAACCTCTGCAAGTTTTTCTGTACTTCACCTTGAATATACTTTTAACAGCAAATTAGTATCCTGAATATGGAAATAGCAGAACATATAACTAGGGACTCATTTCAGAGGAACATAAAACATGGGTTCCTAAAATCGTCTTGAAGAATCTCCTGTTCAAGTTTGTTGCTGATATTTGGGGACTCTCTGTATAGGGTGAGTCTTTGTCTTGTACATATATTTCAAAGAGAGATTTTCAAGGTAGAAAAAACACTTATGTTCTTTCGCATTTTCTGCTGATTTGGATAGAAAATATATCGGCTGTTGAAAATAAATTTTTGGATATTCCTGGTGAACGATTCGATCAAAAGTAATGAATTTCGGAATATATTGATGTCTTAAATCTTCGTCTAACACAAAATTCTCACATGTTCAATTTAGCGTCAATTCCTAAAAGATCGCAGCAAGATTTGATAGATCCGGATTTTTTTTCAATAGATTCATCAATAATCCAATTCAGATCTATCAGATTCAAATTTCCTGGGATCTGACACGATTCGTTCTTTCTTCAAACGAAGAAACGAAAAAAAATTTCGAGAGATTTTTCAATTTACGGGTATGTTAATATATGTAGGAATTGAACCTTGTCTAGGGAAATTACTAGGCACCAGGTGATTTAATAAAATGTTTAATGAGTTGATAAATAGAGTGAAAACACTGGCAATGAAGAACTTGAGATTTCAATCACTGAAAGCACTTCATTGAATATTTTCGTGTAATAAATTCATGTCAACTTTTCCGAATAGTATCCATCTAATCACTCAATTGAAAAATTGCGTCTAATCGGTTCTTTTGAGCCGCATGTAATTGTCAACGTTCTGACCGTCTTTCGTTGAGTTCTCTGATCGACTCCCATCTTACTAGAAGAACCTCTTGATCTCTTTTTCCCGCTATACCTAGGAACCCTCAAGTTATTGCATTACCATGATTCTCGACTTTTTCGAATCAACACCTGCTAACACTGAAGAAATCTAGAGATGCTAGATCGTCTGATAAGCCTTCTGAATAGTGCACTTGAGTCCATTTGAAACTACAATATTAACTGATTTACTATAACCTGAATAAAATCACATATCTTACATATATCGATAGCACATTCAATGAAACATTATCAAACAAAAATGACGTTTGAATAAGAATTATTTATGGCAATTCATTAATACCTTGCAAAGCAACACTTTCCTGTACGTCGACAGAGAAATAGACCATTTCCTGGAAGCTAACAGTCAGGAGTATGCGATTTTGTCTCAAATAAAAAAAATCATTATTTCTTGGGACTATTTTTCTGCCGCCCGGAAACTCAATTTTTCCGCAACTTTATCTCCCCCAGAATTAATCACAACGCACGGGCGTCTCGACGCATTAAATGATTAGAATGATAACAATGTACGAAAATAAATCCCAAACGGGTCATATTTTTTTATCAAGAAGAACACAAGGATGATTCTCCCATCCCCCGGCAACGTATCCAATTATCACGTAACGCCCGGGCGGGTAATAAATGAACGTCGCTCCGTCCCTTGTATTTAAGGTTAACCTTCCATGGGAGGTTTGATTGAGTGGCCCGCAATTGGGCATATTTTTCAGGGCTGATATCACGTACGATATGAATTCTGGTTGGCAGAGATGCTAGCTATAAAAAAATTCGGTCGATTTCTCTGTTGTCTGGAAACGTTGGAGGATTATTGTGTGTCTACCTTTTTAATGAACCCTGAATGAGGTTCAAATAACGGATAGGAAATTTTGATATTGGAAATGAACTCCGTCTCTGCGACAATTATATTGTACGTTGGTATTTCGCTTTGTTGTAGTAATATAGACTCTGCCGCAATCACAAGGTATCCTGTAAATTTCACCAATAGCAGTGACATGCTCCCTATAGTGTGAGGCGGTCATATTCCTAGGACAAATATATAGATTACTGCGCCGGTTACAACATATCCCAGCTTTCACGCTCCATCTAGGAATGTTAGAGGTACCATGTTGCTATGTCTCAGGACCTACAGGTACAATTATACCAGGGCTTCGCCAATTCCAAGAATCTCGCAACATGTAAATACTGCCAGTAGAACAGGCATTGACTTCTTTTACCTCAGTTACCCCTCCGTTGTGCGTTATGTCAATAGATATTTGTTATGATCTGTTAAATTTTGGATTATATTTCAATGGTTATTAGGATGTATTGTACATTAATTGTTAAAATGTATTATTATTTATCATTTGTAAAATTGGGTTTATCCCGTTAATAAATAAATAAATAAATACAATAACACTACTTCCTCGGAATAGATGGAATTCTTGACATAGCGACGATTATGAGATATGAGTGGGATTGTCCATATCCTCATTCTTTGAGAATCTGGATTCGTCCATATCTGGATTCATCAGTGAAAAGAACAAAACGCCATTGATCGTTCCGATTGATATGTTGCCCTGCCCATTCCAGTCTTTGACGCTTATGGTCACGTGTTGATGGAACTCCTCTTAATGGACGTCTAGAACCTAGATTCACCTTTCTCAAACGTCGTCTGATGGTTTCGATGGAAACTTGGATCCCATCTGCATTTCGAATAGTATTTCGTAGCATTTCACACGTAAAAGTGAAGTGATCTTGAGCAGCTGTTGTTTTTCGTTGCTCACCAAGCCTTGGTCTTTCTAACACGGAACCTCTCTCTCTGAATCTATTCCCAAAGACAAGATTTCACACTTGGGCTGACTTGGAGATGTGTATTTTATCACATAGAAGAAGATCATCAGACTCATTTTCATCCTTTCACCTATGGAGTCCTGTAGACCCTGCTTTATTGCAGAAAGATTCTTGAGCTTTC